>JAKUCV010000349.1:0-114137 GCA_028386065.3 Turnera subulata | reverse complement strand
GGTCCCTAGCTAGACTACACCCATCTGCGGAGAGGACAGACACTAAGGCTGCAGAATCCATCTCAAGAATCACTCGTCGAAAATTCAGCCTCCAAGCCAATCTAAGACCATATAGGGCAGCCCAACACTCAGCAGAAAACGCCGAGCATAGCCCCAAATTAGCGGAGAAACCTGATATCCAACGCCCCGAGGCATCTCTAATAGCTCCACCTGCACCTGCCAACCCCGGATTACCTTTTGATGCCCCATCTGTATTAATCTTAATCCAACCTTCTAGAGGTCTGTTCCACCCAACCAATCTCATGCTACCCCGCTTTGGATCCTCTAGGCTTGTAATGGGTGTCATGGCAATGTCTTTTAGATGCACTTCCTGCATAATCATCTTAATTGAACCACAATGAATATTAGCCCTTTGGAAAATCCATTCATTTCTCCATCGCCACAACCACCAAACTGTGTTAGCAAAGACAGTGGTCCATGGAATAGAGTTCGAATACATAGCCTTGGAATTCAAATTATGGAGCAACCAACATTTCAAAGAACCAGAATTGAAATCATTCCATCGCTCACGTGGAACTAATTTCCGCCAAAACCTTTGAGCACGCCAACAGGATCTAAGAACATGCAAAACATTTTCCTCCCTACCTGGGCAAGCTTCGCAGCAGTTAGAGTTGGAGAAGGAGAACCCACGCTTGAACCGTTGGCTATTTGTCATTAACTTATCATGGGCAGCCAACCACAAGAAATGTTTTACTCTGTGAGGACCTTGCCATTTCCAAACCCATTGCCAAAGGTCGTTACACACATTCCAATTTTGCTTTTCAATAAGAGCATAAGCAGTTTTGGTGAAAAAATTACCATCCGACCAAGGAGCCCAAGCAATACTGTCATGCTCAAATACATCGCCAGGTGGAAGTGAAGCTGCAATTCTAAGTAAAGTCTCTGAAGGAAGCAAATGTTGAAAGGCTCCCCATTTCCATTGTCCAGAATCGTCAACCAAATCTCTAACACAAGCATTGGTTAAAGAAGAAGGAACCTCTGCAGTAGCATAGGAAAGAAGAGGTTTGTCGCAGCCCCTAAAAAACATGCAGAATGTTTATGTACTGAAAAACATGCATGTCACTGAAGTCGTAAGTCTCAACTGGATTGATGGATTTGTATGTAAGATATTTATGCATAATCATAATTAATTAAGATGCTAGGGGTAATTGATACGTTTTTGTAGCTCTATAAATCGACAAGGGTTTTCCTCTTGTACTCATCCACACACTTCTGCCTCTAAACTAGTAGCTCTTCCCCTAGCTAAAGAAATGGCCTCTGCTCAACGAGTAGCCCTCCCTTTTCTTCTCTTTGCCTCCTCCATGATGATGATGATGATGATGATCTCCTTTTCAGATGCAGCTCATCCTGACGGGTATGAAGATGTGCTGTACACCAACGTTCCTTATTACATGAAACCAATGACCAAAACAAATGACTCCAATTGGGGTGGTTTTGCCCCACACAGAATCTGGCACGAAAGATGCCCATCTGCAGTAGTTCTCACACCTGAGGATGATATGGGTATCCCAATAAAATTTACAGTTCCTAACCTGGCAACCATTCGCATTAATGATTACCCCCACTTCGACCTATTCATCAGTTTTGTAAACAACACTGCCGAGATGCCCTGCCTCCTTCCATCCACATGGGGACGTGTCTCCTTTGATTCCTGGTCAAACCATTTTGTACAACTTTTCCCGCGTCCACTCTTCAAACCATCCAAATTCAGGCTGTTTAAGAGGGGTAACGGTTTCGAGGTTTCTGGTTCCACTGCTAAGGATGGAGCTCCTGTTGGAGCCAGCATTTGGCCTCGCTACGACAGTGTATATGGTGTAACTCGTTTGACTCTGGAGGTTTTCAAGCCTCGTTACTTTGAATATTTTGTATTCCTCAAGGCATCCAATTATGAGGGGAACGGGATAAAACCTGTCGTGTAGACCTCTCTACACGTATGCACTTAAATGAGATTGATCCGCTAGCTGTGTGTAAGTGGGTAACTTGGGCTACCAATTAGTTAACTAAAATATTCATATCTAAGTAAAGGACTGGATAATCTCGAAATTAATATTATGCAGAAACCATTAAGCAATGGATAGGTGTGAGCAGAAGTTTCAGATAGACCTAAGCACTTAGCTTTTTGTTTGTATCAGACTGGTTTTTGTGTCATTCTGGGTTTGTACTTCTCGGCTCTGTACTTTGAGATCTTTTGTGATTCATCAATAAAGTTTGATTACCAAGAAGAAAACTCTCCACCACTTCCAATATATGGTTTCTGCATTTTAAAGGGATTAATTTAATGATTAGCACAAAAGAAAATTTGAAAGAAAACAAAAGCAAATTAAGACCCAGAAAGATAAAAGAATTGCATTAATCCCAGTTGATGATCAAGGCTTTTCGATAATCCTTTCATTGAGATTGTAACTTTCTAGCTAAGGAAATTACAACATTTCTGGATTACAACTCATAGTCAGTCACCAAAAGTCACCACAAGAGCAAACTCCAAGGTGAAAGTGGTGAAACCGATGAGTATCCCTAATGATGATCTCACGCTCAGTGATCTTAGATATAAGCTTGGCAGCAATATGGCAGTCCCCACAGACACGGAGATTCTTGGTAATTCTGATTGGAGTCCCGGGCTTGGTATTCAGTATAGCAAACACGATGGCTAGCTTCTCACTATGAACTGCTAGGTGACATTCCTTGTCCTCCTCTTCCACGTCGTGAAGGGCAGAATTAGTCTCGGGCATATAACCATATTCCTTCATCTTCCCAACTAATATATCCAACTCTTTATAGATCTCTGGCGACTGCGGATGTGACCTGTCACCAGCAAGAAAGGAGTAAACATGATCCCTCAGCTCCACATTGCTGATGCCGGGAATCTTCTTTATACCCTTACTATTCATTATCGATCTTACAGCCGCAACATCTTTCCATCTTCCAGCCTTGGCATAGATGTTGGATAACAAGACATAATAACCACATTGCTCAGGAGCCAATTCAAAAAGATGATCAGCAGCCACAACAGCAATTTCCATATTTGGATAAACCTGACAGGCACTCAACAGAGCTCCCCAGACTCTTTCATTTGGTTCCATTGGCATCTGCCTAATCATACCATAGGCCTCATTAATTTTCCCTGCACGTCCTAATAGATCCACCATACAAGCAAAATGTTCTATCCCTGGCCGTATTCCATATTCTGACATCAAATTAAAGCAACTCCATCCTTCATCCAACAAACCCGCATGACTGCATGCAGCTAACACAGAAACAAAGGCAACCGGATCTGGACTGAAACCTGATTTCCGCATTTTTTCAAAGAGCATCACAGCATCACGGCCTTGGCCGCTCATACCATAAGCAGACAGCATAGAAGTCCATGAGACAACATCCCGGAAATGCATTTCCTCAAATACTGTTCTTGCTTCCTCTATGCATCCACATTTTGCGTACATATCAATCAATGCATTCTCTAAAAGCAAATTTGGTCGAAGCTTCTTGCAGTCGGCATACTCATGGATTCTCCTTCCTAAAACCACAGCTGAAAGATCTCCACAAGCAGGTAGAACACTCGCAATAGAAACTGCATCAGGTTCAACCCCACGAGCTTCCATTTCTATATACAGGTCAACCGCTTCGTTGGGCATTGCATTTTTTACATACACCGCAATCATCACATTCCAAGATATCAGACTCTTATCCGCCAGCTTCATGAACATATTTTTGACATATAAAACATTCGCAAAGGATGTGTTAGCCACAGCTGGCAGTAGGCTGCCCATTGTGCCAGCATCAGGTCTTAGCGTTAAGGTCTCCATTTCCTTACAAAGCTCCAACGCATCGTCAAACCTCCCATTGACACGTATTGGTCGTTGGTAACTTAAGGTTCTTTGATATAGAGATGAGCCGTAGAGTAGTTTTTAGACGGGTCGGCGGCGGTATCTGTCCGTAAAGGGTATGTACCTTTAATTGGGTAAAGGATGCTTTTCTAAGCTCAGTTCGGGTTGAAAGTGTTGTCGTGGTACTTAAACGTACGGTTGGGTGTTTAATGGCCAGCCAGAGCATGCCTTTAACACACAAGGGTACGTATAATTATCAGGATCAAAACCTTGGGTGGACATGCTTTTGTAAACAAGTAAAGCGTCAGGGAATAGACTGTTGTTAACGTAGCTCCTGATCATAACATTGAAGAACACGACATTCTTGTCTGTAATTTCATCGAACACGTGGCGTGTGAGTCTCGGCTCGCCGCCGGCAGCATAAGCCCTCATCAATTTGATGCCAAGAGAAGGGTTTGAGTGAAGATGTTGGTCGCGGAAAACTTTGGAGTGGAGTTTTTTCAGGGTTTTGACATCTGGGTATTGGTCCAAAATCTTTTCACACAATTCCTCAGTGAGAGCAGAGAACCGGGGGGCCAATCCCGGCTCCTGGACAGATAGAACAGAGTATGGTTGTTTAGAAGTTGAAAAACGGCGGGAAAGATGAGCAACGATTTTCATAAAATTGGCGGCGTGCAAGCAGTCCCCGTTACATACGAAGACTGAGACAAAAATCTATGCCCGTGCCTTCTTCCAAAGCACAAGAACCAGTAACTACAGGGGTGAGGTATTTGATGTTAAGTTAACAATTACAACACCTGACCTGGGCCTATTTTCTCTTTAGAACAAGAACAAAGCCTTAAACTTGTTTACAAGCTGATGGCCTCTTAACAAGTCCACAAGTAGGTAGGCATTGCTTGTTCTTCTGCCAATGTGTGTGTGGTAGGTGATAATACTAACATTAAAAATAGTCATTTTCTTTAGGTTTTGGAATTAAAAAATACTATTAATACAAGTCTTTTGCTGAATATTATAGGGAACATGGTAATCCATACTTATTTCGCAACTAATAGTGTACAACCTTTGCATGAGAAACTATACTTGTCTTGCGCGTCATGGCAAGAAGAATTTGGAAGAGGCTAATCCTAATAAGAAAACAGCAAAATTATATCACGAGACTTTTCTTTTTCTTTTCCATTCCAACTGTAAAGTTATGATATGACTACTTTTTGACAAGAGCAAGTTCCAGTAACTATGATGAATATCTACAGATTCTACAAGAAGGTTGGTCTTCTTGAGTTTAGCTTTTTATCCTTTCCTGAAGATTTTTCTTATTCTTTCTCCTCTAGATTTCTGCTCATCAGGCGTAAAAACTGTAGCATTAACCAGCAGCATTGAAAGACATCAGTCATCTTGAAACAAAGCCTTTGAAACAGACCCGCAGGAACCCCCAAAATATTGGTCCCCGAGGTCATCAGGGCTACTACTTCCTTTGTTGCATGTACGTTTGCTTCCGCTCATTGGTGTGTTACATACCATGTCATAGTTTGACCTTGGCTTCTTTCTTTTCGTCAAATACCCAAGTTGCACCGGATTTGGTCTCGTTGCATGCTGCTTTGGTGCCCAAACTTTTTGTAAATCTGGAACCCAGCTTGTGAAAGATGAAAACCTTCGAGCCCTTTGTCTCCTTTCCTGGGCTTCAATTAATTTACGAGCATGCTCCTTGTGAATCCCTCTGGATTCCTGGCACTCACCTTCGATCTGTTGCAGGGATTCATCTTCTGCTGAGAAAGGGTCACTGGCTCTAAAATTATCGTCCATTTCGTCCTTAAATGTTTCTTCTCTCCTAGACTGATTGTTGTCCCCATTGTTGATATAGTGACTCGAGGATTCCTTTTCCTCACCCAGCAACAGATCCATTTCTTCATAGATTTTATGGACCACATCCGCAAGATTATGCCAATACCTGAAAATTTTTGCATTCGAGTATATAATTTGGTTATATTGATCATCGTTCACCGGGCATCGCCAGAATGCTAGGACATCAAGTTCAAGCAAGAGGCTCATTGTGTATGATATGGGCCCGCTTTCAATGTGAGGTATCTAACTACTAGCATGCATGAAACAAGACATGGCCAAGTAGACAGCATCCCAAAACCATGTTCCAAAATCCCATGCCTTTGAAGGAAGAAGCTCCTCCTACATCTAGGCTTTTAGGCAATGCATGTATGTATATTAATGGTGTTGGTTAAAATGAGGACGCAAACAACGCAACATGAATGCCATTACATATGGCAACAAAGGATAAGTCTGTTTTACAATCCAGAGAAAAACTAATCACGTTTCTGTAAAGTGATCCAAATCAAACAGTATCCGAGACAAGTATTTATGGACAGTCTAAGCACGATTACCTGCTTTTTATGATCTTCTCTGCATAATTTTCAAGACTCCAATCATCGTCTCCCCTAAGGTGACGCCGAATGGTCTCTAAAAGCGAGCAAATGTGTTTCAGAAACTTTTTCTTGGTAGACATTCCTATGCTTACTCCAACCTCGGACTGAAGTATCTCCATTCGAAACAGGATCTGTAATTCATATCTAGAGCTCATTAAGGAAAGCACAACTTTCATCTGTCTAAAATTGTTAATCTAATCATAAGAGATGACATAAGGCACCGGCCAGAAAAAGAAGACAAAAATTCAATAGATAACTAACATAAGGATACAGTCTAACAATGTTTTCTGGTGTAGCCTGGGAGGCAGTTGGATCAGATGTCTGAAAGGAGGAATTAGTATCTCTGTACAGGGAAGCCAAGTCCTTGGGCTCCCTAAGTAGCAGTTTAGTTAGTTCGGCAGCCACTTCCGCAGAAGTATCCTCATGATTCCCAACTGGGGATTGACTCTCTGACAGCACAACTTTTTCATACTTCTGATGCAACCAATAAATAGATGATTTAACAAGTCGCTCAGCAAAAGGGCCCAATTCAACTTCTTCAGACTCGAGCCCTTGCTGGATTCTTTTAGGAAGGTCATTGAAGAAACTTTCCAAAGTTTCCGAGGGATGAGCAACTGCATCTTCATCCTGTATTCTAGAAGCAGGTGCTGCTAAAGAATCCTCTCCAGAGGCAGATGATGCAACTTTCTGTTCATTTTCCTGAGGCAACCCAGTCAACCTGTTGTCTACTTCTTCCCGAATTTCCTTATGCTGCTTTGATTTATCTGGCATCGTCAATCTACATTGTCTTGATTTCACAATCTGTTTCATCCAGCATTTCAGAAATTTTAACTCCTTCGACTTGTTGGAATCCCTGGAAAAATAAACCTCTTCCAGCTCAATTTGGATATGTTCTAGAGCTGCCTTACAGAAGCCGCTCCACGTTAGTTCCTGAAGCATATGTAAGCTCTTTTTATCCTTCTTCTTCCTATCAACACCAGGTTTGCTCACATTACTTTCAAGTTCGCCTACTCCATTGGTGCCATTTTTTCCTATACCTGGCCTATCGTATTCAACTACATCGCTACCACCAGCAACGTAAAGGAGAGCTGAAGAAACGGTGAAAGGTTTGAGGATTCCTGCAAACGATTTCCCATTTCCAACAGAAATAGACACCAGAGCTCGGTAACCTTTTCTACCGAGAAAACTCAACAGGATCTGCCAGATGGGCACAGATTTTCTCCTCCTTGGTTCACCCATTTCGGTCCTCAGGATCCCAAGAACCCTGTCTTCGAAAAATTCACCACCACTCTCATCTCGAACATCATCTGAATCCCCAAAGTACTCACGTACAAGAACAGGATCCACTCTGCTCCCCTCCAATTCTCCATACTCATCAAGTACCTGAATTGCCTTAACCTTAACATGAAGTTTCGTGGATTCGTCACTAAAATCTTCCCAAAACGGTTTCTTTGGTCCACAACCGGCCACATTTGGGTCCATCAATTTCGTGTTATTTCTAAGAAACTGGCTCAAATCCACCAGTTCAAGATCACCGCATTCACATTTCATTGACTTTCCAACGACATCTATTATCCCCAGAGACATCTTCCCTCTGATCTTCTTACAATGATCATCCAACTCAATTAGTCTCCGCGAAACCCCAATGCTCGGATAAATCAAACTGAAAGGGACAACTGCAGACCCCAAAACAATAGAATCGCTGGAACAAAACCCCCAACCCAAATCCCTGATCGCGTTCTTAAAAAACCCGAACCCTAACTCACATTCACCACCTAAACCATTCCCTACTCCACATCTCACATCCACCCAACTAAGATGGATCCCTCTCCTAGCAAAAGCGTCATTTACACCACCAAATAACCCGCGAAAATGGGAATTAAAAGCATCCACGTTTGTCAAACTCTCGCCGTCCAACCCGACGGCGAAGAACTCAGCCAGGGAGTCAAAAGAGCGTAAAGCCGGCGAGAAAAGAAGAACCAAATTGGAGCTAACAGAGTTACGGGGCGTACCGGAGGAGGCAGAGAATGGGAGGTCATCGGAGGCGACGGAGTCCCAGTCGTAGTGGTGGAGGAGCTGGCGGAGGGAGGCGGCGAGATGGTCAGCCTTCGGATGGATCGGAGAAGGAGAAGAGGGAGGGGAGAAGGCGGAGAGGAGGGAAGAGAGGGAGAGGAGGGTGGGGGAGTGGAGGTCGAAGGAGAGGGAGAGTGGAGGCGGGGAAGGGAGTTTGGAGGAGGAGAGGAGAGGGGAGAGGGAGGAGAAGAAGGGCTTTAGGGAGAAGAGAGTGGAGGAGGAGGAGGAGGAGGAAAAGGGAGGGGAGGAGAGGATGGTTTTGGCGGCGGAGAGGAGTGTGGTTTTGTAAGAGGGATTGTTGTTGTGGAGGAGTGGGGTTAGGTCTACGAGGAGGACTATGCGTTGGGTTTTGGTGTAGCCGGTGAGTGGATCTGACATTGTTTCCGGTTGAAAATTCTGGAGGAAGATGGGTAGTGGTTGGGGGTTTTGTGGAGGTGGGGAAGAAGAGAGCAATACTACGTCGTTTCCAGTGGGCGGGATTTGGGGATTTGTTTTTGCTGCTTTTGGCGGGAGTTTTTTTGGGTCGTGTCGATCTACAAAGATTTCTTATCACGTGGCTTTGTATTTGTATCACACATGGGCACATGACCGTGCACGAGGGAATTGGAATTTTCGAAATTCTTTTTTTGTTAAAAATTATTCGATTTCTTTCTTTAGGGGAGGGAATGAAGATTTCGAGTTGTACTGAAAAAACATCAGTTCAAGCTTCAAACCAATACAAGATAGCAATAGAGTTCTGATATGGTAAGCATCATCATTCTAGATTGAATGAAAAGTATGAAATAAATTCATGATGAGAGCAGCAATCCGTTAAGAAAATGTCCGAAATTGAGTTCAATGAAGCTTGTTATTTAAATTAGAATTAACTGAATTAAGTTTGAATCTAATGTATGCAGCTTTGGCTTGTTTATTCCCAAATTGAGAATTTGGGTAGGTTCGTAAGTGTAGCAAGTCAACTTGTACCGAGCTCGAGCATAATTCGCTTGATAAAAGCTCGCCCCAAAATTGGTAAAAAATTAAGTTGAGTTTGAGTTATCATCGTATCGATCTTAAATAATTCGCCAATAACTTGACTCAACAAAACCCCTAAATAAATCGTTACACTCAGTAATAACATTTGTTTTACCATTAATAACATTTGCATCATTTGGTCACAATTACCAATAATCAATTTGGTAGATAAAATCATTACTGTCAAACTTGGCCCAGCCCGGCTGGTTGAACTTGGATAACCATGACCCGGAGACAAATCCAGGTTCTTTACCCCTCTGGGTTTCATCCTCCAAAAAACTGGCCAGGTCATGACCGGTTCTTTGAATTTTTCGGGTTTATTGACTTTTTTCGGTTTTTTTTCCAGGTTAAAAGTCAAAATTTTCAAATTTTTGTCTTAGTCAGACCATGATTAAACTTTTGGTTGGACCTTCACTAAAAAAGTTGTATATTTTTACTATTAATTCTAATATGGTCAGACTCTGTTGAGCCACGGTTAAACCTCTAAACCTGCGATCCGAACACTGAAACGGATTAATGATCGGGCCGAGTTTAATAACCTTGGATAAAATATAATAAAAATAATTTAATTACGTCGATGTCACTCAAATACTATTCACAAGGTAAAATAAAATGTAACTTTTTTATACTTGAAGAAATTAAAGGAGTAGGAAACAATACATTGGAAGCAGGATTGGGTGCTTAGCTCGATTTACCGGTCAATAGAAGTAGTCACAGTTTGTCGGATCGACTTCCGAGTCTCCACAACCTAAATCCCTTTTTAATGTGTTCTGCAACCTTTTTTGCATGTGTGTTATACTAGTTTTCCACTCATACATACCTCATAACCCGTTCGATTATTAGTTTATAGGAAAATCTCATAGTTGCCTGGTTGGTGAAAAGGGCTTCCACTCTATTTTACATTAAGACAATAATTTTTGGGCACTCATTGTTGATGTACTAATTATTTCTACTTGATTGATGAAGGTCGGTCCACTTTGTGTTTCCACCCATTGTTGGTGTACTTTTTATTTTAAATAATACTAAAAACTAAAATGTACTCCTCCCCGCTCTAGAAAAGGTCAATAAAATTTTAAATTGATAATCATAAGATACGCAACATCCAGATTCCAGACCATTAAAATAAAAAATCGAAATAAATTGTCAAAAAAATAATCGAAATAACTAATTCGACCAAAAAGTAGATGTAGACAATAGGTATGGACCAGGGAAAAAAAAGGACAATTGGGAACCTAAAGCGGGCCGAAACATCTGGGCCTGATGACCCTTGCGGTTGTAGAGTTTTGAGGTTTTGGGTCTCGGCCTTGTAGCGAACAATTAAAGACACCCAAAACCAACACAAACAAAAAATGGTACCATAACATTATTACCGTCCTGGAAAACTTCAGGCCCGAAATATGAAGATAACGAATCAAACTCTCCATTTCTGCTAGATGAAGCACTACTACTCCTCTACCACTTTTCCTGGATGAACCATTAATCATCAGCACCAACCAAGTATGGCTTTTGATCCCATAGTAGTACTGGGTTTTCTCTCCAATCCATGAAAAACCCCAGGACTTTGAAGATTCAATAAAAAAAGAAAAAAACAGTAGACCAAAACACAAACCAACAATAACCAGAACCAGAAGAACCATGTCTACCATTCCCTCCTCCATAGTTACCTTCTCGACAAATTCCTTTCGCTTTCCCGCTTCATACCCTCTGTCTCCCTCCAAACTCCCTCCATGCCACTACCCTCGCTTTTGCTCCCCAGGAAAGAGACCCCCGCGATTGGTTTCATCCAAATGCTCCGAGGCGGAGGAGGCTTCACCGTCGTCGTCATCGTCACCGTCCACGGAAGACGAGTGGCTCCAGAAACTCCCCGACAAGAAAAGGCCTCTCTTCGCCCACAGCTTGCCCTGTATCGAGGCTTGGCTTAGAAACCTGGGTTTCTTCCAGAGCAGAGAGGACCGTGCCGTTTGGTTGGTGGAGAAGCCAGAGTGGCATGCCCAGCTCTCGCTTGATGTCACCGATCTTTATATAAGGTAAAAACAATTAAAAAAATCTCATGGGTTTCTCTTTTTCGGCCTGCTCTCTTCTATTATGTAACAGTTAGGATGGTGGGTGTTAGGATAGGATGGAGTAGAGGTAAGTAAAGCGGAAAAAAAACTAGCGATGTGTGTCAATTTGTTTCTGGGATAGAATTTTAGCGGCAGACAAAACTTCCATTTACATAGAATATGGTTTACCTTTGACCTCTAATGCAATAATGTGGAAAGAGGATTCTTTTTTTCCTTTCTCTTGCTGGGTTGTAACTGGGAGAGTAGGAGAATCCATGACACAACAAGAGAATAATACACTATTGTTCCTATTAGAGAAGGCACTTTCTTTATGCTCGAGTTTGTTCAGACTATATTTACCTTTGGGTACTTGTTATTGGAACTTCAAGCTTCGCACCTGCCTGCTTTATTGAGTAATTAGCCGACCTTCCTGCAAATAGGATTTTATTACCGGGATAAGAAAATGTGTGAATGATTTGATTTATAAGTTCATGTGAATTGACTGCGAATGCAAGCGCACAAAAAGCACACACATACGAAGGACAAGTATCAATAGGCTTGTTTGCATAGTTGTTATTTCTATGTAGAGGGAGATCATGAAACCATTATTTGACTCGTCTGTCATACTACTTGATTGGCTGATTTAGGAATCTTAACAGTTATTTGGCTGCTAAACATTTACGTTTTTATGAAGGTATCTGAAGAGTGGACCTGGGAATCTTGAAAAGGACGTGGAGAGAAGATTCAGTTATGCATTGAGTAGAGAAGATATAGAAAATGCTATTCTTGGAGGACCTTGAGGAGAGTGCCACGGTAGTTTTGACAATGTATGTTATGGTTTGCTGCATTCATGGGAATAACTTATTTCTTGAAATTTTTTACAATCAGTCCTCTCCTTCGGTGATTCTTATCACAGTTCTGCATATTAAATGCTCAGTTATCAGAAAGGCATTCGATTTAATCTTATCACGATCTCATTCAAAGAGCTTGATCTTCTTCATGGATATGGAATAGTAAATCTGATTCTCTTTTCAATGTATATTGTCAAATCTACACACAGCGCTATCCTTTTTATGTTCTGCCTTGATGCTTTTATGCCGTTCTTCTTTAATTACGCCTGCGGGTTGAAAAATGAAGAAAATTGGAGCAAAACCGCAGCAGCAAACACACTCCTACATGTGGGGAGAAACATCACCCAAGCAGAAGAATTTTATGCCAATTTCACGAGTTCATTCCTTTTGGTGATCTCTCTTATTTGGTCAAAGCTAATTCAGAACTGCAGTTGCTATGGTCTTGTTGTTCTGTGAATTCCACTTTATACGATGAAAAGATTTGGAGGAAGTATTGCTGCTGCCTTCATCAGAGTCAATGCCTTCATTGGGCTTAGAGATGGCATTTCTTATGCAGTTACCTTGAAAAAGGGATTAAAAAGAGTAACGCTTAGTGTTGAAAGGGGCAGATGATGCTGTTATTGTCAAAGAACCAGAAAAGTACAATGAAGTTGATCATTCTATCTTGAAACTATGAATGGCTTGATTGCAGGTGTTCCAAGGGGATAGTACCTCCTGCACAAACGTTATCTCCTAAAGAGATTAGGAAGAAAAAAGACCTATAGATGGAGGAAAAAACTTTCTTTATGACTGAATAAGTTGGGCAGGATAAACAGCTTCAAAATGAAACGTCAATAGCTAGTTGAAAACCATTTTAAAAGTTAAACAAAATGTTCTCCATTCAACGATTTTGGAATTTTGAAAATAAGGGTTGCAACGAGATTCTCATGAAAAAAATGCTGATTTTATCTAATTACTTTCTTGAAGCGTACAGAGTGAATATAGCAATTACAGGCTCCAAACTGGAATACCAAGTAATTCCTATACATCAGTGTAATCCCTCATTATATGGTCCCCCTAAGAATCATTTTGAAATGAAGCTAACCCGAGCAGGGGACCAATTCTTAGTTTTTTTTTTCCTCGGTTTCCAGCTACTAACATTTTTTTTTTGAAGCCATTAGAGTCCTATTTCCTGTACAATATTGTTGCCCTTCTCTTTGTTACTCCTAAGTGAGAAAAGCCACATGCTGTCATGCTACTCAATATAGCTCTGCAGAGTCAAGACGCGAGCAGTATTCCCCCATCAGGCTGCCCAAAATAAAAAGCCTTGTGTCTTGACTTCGTATGATTATTGGCTTCAATGTAACCCTGCAGAGCCAAAATGTGACCAGTATTCCTTGACAAGTTGCCCAAAAAGAGAGCCTTCAGTCTTCATTAACTTCATCGGATCATCATACTCCACCAGTTTCCCTGAAATTAATCGAAAATATTATGGTCAATTCATGTATACATTAATTCTTCCAAGAAATAAGTAAATGAACTAGTGGAAGTGCATCTCTAATATTTCAAACTATGCTTTGCATCAGCTCTCTATAAAAAAAGCAGCGAACACTTCTGATGTAGTATGTTCTTATCTTTCAGATCAATACTGGGTTTCTCAATTTTAGCACATTCACAAAGGCAAAGCCACCCTTGCTAAGAGGTGCAACTTACAGCCGAGTATTCCAGTAAATAGACTTCCGGATCACGGACATCCAAGAAAAGTTCAACATCAGGACTTTCTAAGAACAAAACTATCTTCAAGAGGCAGCTCAGTCATACACATATATGGGAGTTGGAGGGGTAAAACTTACCGTCACTGATGGCAAGTACCATGTTACAATCCATCACGGTAGGTATTCTGTGAGCTACTGTGATCACAGTGCAATCTGCAAATTCAGTCCGGATGGTTCTCTGCAAAATCAAATCAGTTGCATTGTCTATTGATGCTGTTGCCTCATCGAGCACCAATACCCTACTTCTCCTCAATAGAGCACGGCCTAAGCAAAACAATTGTCTTTGCCCCATGCTCCAATTTGATCCATCTTCCGCAACTGTATAGAAAGCGTCAATAATCATTCAGTAATCAGTGACAATAACCCAAAATTGAAAGATAAAAGTGTTAATATAATGTACCCCAAGAATCCAGGCCGCCCTCTTTCTCCTGAACAGCCTCCTGAAGCTGACACTTCCCAAGAACCTACAAAATTCACAGGAAGATTACACACTTAATAAGCATGTGCAGACTTCTCAAGGTGTAGAACTTGTTCCTGCTTTAACAACCACGGCAGCTGAAGAATTGGTGATTTACCTCCCAAATTTCCTGGTCTGTATGTTGTGACAAGGGATCCAAATTGTATCTCACGGTCCCATTGAAAAGGGTTGGATCTTGTGGTATTATTCCGAATCTTGACCTCAGATCATGAAGTCCAATTTTAGAGATGTCAATTCCATCTACAACGATCTTTCCTCCCACAGGCTCAACCAGCCGAAATAGAGCACCAATAAGAGTAGTCTTCCCACTTCCTGTTCTGCCAACAATGCCAATTTTGTGTCCTCCTTCAAATGTACAGCTAATCCCTCGAAGCACTAGAGGTGCGTCAGGCCGATACCTTATCTGTTTCAAATTAAGATTCATCAGCAATCTGACGATTTTCAGTAGTAAAATTGATGCTAGGGAAAGGAGATTTCACCTGCAAATCAGAGATAACAACTTTGCCCACTGCTGGCCACTTAGGTGGGGGACGATTATCCTCTATCACCTCAAGGGCTTCACTTGGTACATGCATATACTGATTGAGTCTCTCAACAGAAATTATGTAGTTTGCTATGGTGCACTGGTTTTGGATTGAAAAGACGAGGGACATGTTTAATGATAGACCATATGAAAGTGCCATTCCAATAAATCCTGCATTGAAACAGTCCTTATATCAACTTGTTTGCTACAGAAAACTAAGAAAATTATGTTCTTGAGTTTCCAAGAACATCAAAAGTAGATTAACTATACCAATTGAGATAACTGTTTTCTGGCAGTTCAAAAAGGGGGTGCATCATGATAGTTTATTCACTCACCAGAGCTAAAAGTCCCAGGAGGAAGCAAAACCATGCAGAGTGCTGCGGAAGCAAGCACGGTGGCACTGAATGTTTCCAACCGTTGAATCAACCACTCGTTTGCTGCAAAACTGTGAAAGAAAGGACTGGCGTTTGTGTCAGTGAGGTCAAGATTCTTAGCAAAGAAGCGGTCTTCCTCCTCAAAAGCCCTTATGGTCATGGCTCCTGCCACAGATTCAGCTAAATGATTTGCTACTAAAGACTTGGTTGTTCCGTTGATCCGCATTAACTCTTTTGCAGTGGCAAAGTAATATCTCTGAAAATAAGCAAAACACATATTTTTTTGAAGTTCACAAAGAGAAATTATTTTTGTAAATGGAAACCATGGGAAAGGAATCACTGTTTAATCTATTGGACAAGAAAAATTATTGCTAATATCATGCATTTCACAAAGTGATAGCAAAAAAATTTTATTCAGCATGTGACAATAATAGGAGAATAATAGAAACTCCTCTTGCTGAGTACTACATTTAAAGGGAGAATGTAATTTTTTTTTTAGTTTTAAAGGCTACGACTAAGACTCAAAACTCAAGACCTTAGGCCCTGAAGAGTAGCACTTGAGCTACAGCTCATTGGTAGGAGAATGTAGACAGTTACCTGTAAACGAATGGATAGATAAACCACTGGTATCGAGACAAACAGCACTTGCCAGGTAACAACAGCCAGTACTCCAAGATTACTGTAAAAATTTGTGGTAGCTGCGACAGCAAAGATTAAGCTGAAGGGAACATCAAGATCAACAATACTCAGATCAGATGAGACCTGCCAGACAGAGAGGAAATCTGATATTAGTTCAATAGATTGACTACAGTCACATATTCGCTTCACAACGATCAAGATCAAAAGCATTTTTTCATGTCCAATGTTTTCTGATTGAGATGCTTACCCGGCTAAGTATTCTCCCAAGAGGTGTAGAGTCATAAAAAGACATAGGCGCACGAAAAAGAGAATTTAGTAGCTGGGAAAACAATGACTTGGATGATTGAAGACCCAGAACAACTGCTGAAATAGATCTACAGAGCAAGAAGAAAGTTGAGATAAATCCAATTAGCAAGTAGACTGCAATCAGCCGCAGTGTACTAATGTGGGGGTTGTCAACGTTAGCTGCCATCCAAGAGTTTTGTGATATCTGACAGATCACAAAAGTAACCTGAGTAAGAGCAGCCAGCGAGAAGTACAGGTATCCTCTGTTCTGACACAGATACTGGATGTAAGGCTTCGACCCTGTGTCTCCTACTTCTCTCTCTTCTTGTTTTATCAGTTGATCTCCTTTGGAAACCGTCGGTTTTTTCTCCACATAACTCTTCTTGATCTCCCTAGCAGAAGAACTTTTCTCAGGAGAAGTCACCTCGGCCAGTCTTTCAGAACCTGCAGTCTCCTTGTGCGCATTGACAAGCTCCTGAAATTCTTTGCTTGAGGAAAATAACTCATGATAAGAAGCTGCCCGTAGGATTTCTCCATCTGCCATCAACTGATAACAAAAACCATTGTGTTCACATTAGCATAAAGGAAAGAGAATAAATTTTTATTGAGAAAAAATGAAGAAAGCACAAAACTAAAACCGAAGTTTCAATATGCACTATTGATAAAAAGCCACTAACCAAGACTGAATCGAAGGCTGGCAAGAAATCAACTTGATGCGTCACTAGTAAGACGGTCTTCCTTTCCAATGCTCCCATCACGTATTCCTGTCAGTATGCAAGTCAGATTTCACCAAAGGCTAGAAAAACAAGCAGTTAAGGTACTTTTTGCATTTCATGAAAATTCAAGTACATTGAATAAGTTTGTCGCTGTTTCTGCATCAACAGCACTAAATGGATCATCCAACAGATATATATCAGCATCCTGATAGAGAGCACGGGCAAGTTGAATTCGCTGCTTTTGGCCTCCACTCAGATTAACTCCTCTTTCGCCAATTTCAGTGAGATCTCCATAAGGAAGTAGTTCAAGGTCCTTCACCAACGAACATCTCTCTAAAGTGTCCTGATATCTTTGGCTATTCATTGCTGAACCAAATAAGATATTATCTCGTATTGTTCCAGTCTGAATCCAAGCAGTTTGAGAAACATAGGCGATCCTCCCATAAACCTGAATCTGCATCCCACAAAATGGACAAAACCAACAAATTTAATTGCTAAAGAACACTAATTTATATTCAAGGAGAAGGGGAGTTACATTAGATTTTTTCAAACAAGATGCCAAGTGCACCATGGCACAAATGTTAAGACCTAGTTCCCTAAAGACAGTGATTCATTTCATGTATATTCAAAGAAAGTAAAGAAGGCAAAGAACACTTACAGTTCCCTCAGTATTTGGAACCTCTCCAAGAATTGCTGCCAGAAGGGTTGATTTACCAGAGCCAACTTCACCACATATGGCCACCTTCTCATAAGGACGAACTTCCAGATTTACATTTTTCAGTGTGGGCTTTGATATATTCTCATCCCACGAAAAATTGGCTGACTTGATATAAATGTTATGGTTCACGCACTCAGCATTGAGCATTTGCCTGATATTTTTTCTCTGCAGCTCTGGTGCCTCAAGAAAATTTACTATACGAGAAAAGGCCACCTTTGCTTGAATGACCACCCCAATAACATCAGGGATAGTCCGAATTGGTTCTTGGACAAGACGTAAAGTAGCCACAAAAGTGAAAACGTTATTAGCATGCAGCGGAATTTTAAGGAAATAGCATGCTCCAAAGGTAGCAGTAGAGACTAAAACAGGTGAAGACCAAAAGAGAAAGCTATTATATGCTTTTCGGAATTGTACGGCTGACAACCATTTATGCTCCACTTTCCTCAAATTTTCTATGGCATTCTTAAAATGGGTTTCCCAAGCATATAATTTCAGCACCTTCATGTTAACAAGAGCCTCAGAGCTTGCCTTCAATCTCTCATCCTGTGCCACCATGAGCTTGGACTGAAACTTATGTTGTAACTTTGCAAGCGGAGTGTTGCACAGAACAGTAATTATTATCACCACTAAAGCTGCAAATGTTGCTAGCCCCACCGCACGGAAGAGAATTACAAGCGATATGCAGAGCTGGAAGCTTGTTGTCCATGTCTGATGAAACCAGAAAGGGAACTCTCCAATTCTATAAGCATCAACCGTGACATAGTTCATTATCTCACCACCTGAGTGCATCAGTCGACCAGCATTTGATAACCTCAGTTGCTTCTTATAGATTGCAGCCGTAAGCAAGGACCTAACTTTCAAACCAATCAGCCTACACCTGAAATACCACTGCCTTTGTGACAAGGACTCCAAGCTTTTTGAAAAGAAGAGTGTCAATGCCAATATATACCCTTCATATTTGAAGCTTGCTTTTCCTTCAGCAACCAAAATAAATGCATTAAGAAGAAGAGGGCCAGCTGATAAAGTAAGTACTTTTAGCATAGCAAAGAACCCCGAAATGAGAATATCTTTCCAATGACATAAGATAATCGTCTTCAATAGTGATGGTTGAGTTGATGGATCAGCTTGTTTCTGCTTGTTAAATTGATCTAGGTACATCATATAGCAGCTTTCTGCTCGATCTGCTGGGCGCAACTTGGGTATATCTCCATCTTCAAGAGTCTTATCTTTGCCCCTCTTCATGAGTGGATTCAACCACCAAAATGACAATGTACTGAAGAATCCTGCTTTGGAAAATGGAGTAACTTGGGAAACAGAATCAGTTTTATCAATCCTACTGACCTCACCATTTAAAGGCGCATACAGACCATTTTCACTATCATCAATGTCTTCATTTTTAGGCACCTTATAAGTGCATAGTAGTAACATTATTGCACCTGGAAAACACAGAACATCTAACACTGTCTTGATCAATACTCTTTTGGCCAAAAAAGCAGAGTATAGAGATAAACCACAGACAATCCCAGAAAACAAGAATGCGAGGATTGACAGTAATCGCAGCGGCATCTTAGGGAGATGTTTCCCATGAATGCTTATGGTTAAACCCACTGGCAACCATGTACACCCCTGGAACAACAGTAACAGCCATCTATTTAGAGGTAAAGCAGTCTGGGTTTTCCTCAACTTCTCTACTAAAGTCCATATGCCCAAGAACAAATACACAAACCCAACAGAGATATTCCATATAGCAGAAACTATTTGCAAAGATGATAGTCCACGAAATCTTGGTGGAATTTTATCTGTTCTCGATGACTTCTGCATTAAATTGAATAAGAGCATAGCTAAAAGCAAAATATCGAAGCAAATGATCAATGCGCTATTGGAACAGCAAGTGGCTTGACTGAGGAGCAAAATATTGGAAGGTGACAGCATTCCATCAGCATCTGAAATGCCCGACTCCCCACAGAAGGTCAGCCATAAATCCTCCGTCATCTTTCCCAAATCTTTGACCTTTCAAATTCTGCATTGCATTCAACACAAATCCATGTCCTTGTTATGCAAAAAGTAAATCCAATGCTTTATCAATAATTTTAAGGATTGTAAACCAGAATACTAGGAACACAGCTAAATGGTCAATCCGGGCAAGCATCATTCGAGGACAACTCATAAAAAGCAAAATAAGGACAATTTAAAGAAACAGTTGAGGGCATGGCGTGGATGGGATTTGCATTAACCACCAAAAGGTCAGAGTGGAGAAGTTGAAAAGTATACTACAGGATGCTACTCAGGATTCTTACAAATTTGCAGAATAAATACAAGCACTGTCTATATGATCACTATATACAATTCTACCATTATCAGAATATAAGTCTTATCTCTATCATTATCTAGATACTCTAATATTTATGACTGAACTTGAAAGGACACAACTTACTCGGCCAAAAGTCTGAACTGCACTCCCGCTTCACCTCTTCTCATTAACCAACTAGTGCAACATATGAGAGCTTCGTACTTCCTGCAGAATATAACCAGTTTCATCAAAGCTATCAACTTGCCTGTTCACCGCAAAAGTCTTCCTCGACTAACTAATTATTTATAAGGGAAAAGAAGCAGGGACAAGAACAAGAATATAGCTAATCACGGCATTAAAAAACAAACCAAAGGAGCTAGCAAAGACATTAAAAGCCTTCTCTGCAATTCACACACGACACTCTCTATAAAGAATGGCCTAAGAAAGAATCAAAGAAAAAGGCAATACCACCCTTCTGGGTATTTAAAAGAAATAGATAAGCGGTGGAAAAAAAAAAAAAAGAACCAAAATCTGTCGCAGGATTATGTATGAATATGATGGCAAAGCACACGCACAAGAAAATTTAAACGACAAAAAAAAAAAAAGGGGGGGAACAATATTGCACCAACCAGAAATCTTGAAGAAGTACAAATGTGGGTTCTTAAGTGCTTATCAGCCTAAGAAATGGCTTCTTTTGGTCTCATCCGTCACAAAAGGAAAGGGTAGTCAAACGCAATCTTTAATCTTGGTTTAAAGAGCGAGGAGGAGGTTTCGGGTCAATCTTGAAATAGAAGTCTTTGTATATTACTATATCATGTGTTGGAAATATAAAGGGAGAGTTTCTCTGCCCGAGGCGTGTTATGTTATATCGCTGGTGTTATATAGATGTAGGTGTAGGAGGATGAGACGGATTCGAGCCCAAAGACAAAGGAACAAGGGAGTTGCTGTTGTGGTCGGGCAAGAAAAACAGGAGGTAGGAGTGTAGGGTCTGTATGGGACGGAGAAGGATGGCGTCATGGCTCACGTCTCTTGGTTGCAGATGTGTGGCCTTCGCTTCGCTTCTTTGGTTTTCTGTTTTTATAAAATTCCCCGTGAATCGTAAAATGTCTCCGTCTCTTTGTATTATTATTACACACGTAGGATTGTCACAGGAGAGGAATCGTCACTTCCATTTTCTTTCTTTTTCAATCCGAATATGTTTTTTTGGAGTTTTATTTGATCGAGTGAAGTGACAAAGTTCTACTAGGCTTCTCTTTGTTTACTATCCCTTTTGTTTTTTTGTCCCTTTATTATTTATTTACCTATTTATTGTCTCTATTGGGCAGGTTGTCTAACTTGGGGATCTTCTTTCTTTTTCTCCCATTTTTTTTGTCTTGAAATTGTCACCCACAGATCATCATCATATGCAATCATGCATTGTGTGAAAAATCCAAGAAAGGATCCCTATAAGTTGCTTCAATTATGTAGTATGTGACTATGTTCTTCCTCATTTTTACTTGCAAATGATAACCTTTTGACTCGCTAGGGTACCTTTTATGTTTGGAATGTCTTGTACATTATGGTGACACCATAAATCTCACACCGTTCAATTTGTCGCTATGTGTGTGAGTTTAATTTGTTGTTGTGTGCGAGAGTTCTATAGCATTTCCCCTCATCCAAAGTCATTATGATTTTGTGGTAAATTACTTTTAATCACCATGATTTTTGTGGTAAATTGCTTTTTTCAATTGTATTCTATGGGTTGGCCCTTATTCTCTAGGATAACTTATCCCTATGGAATCTTTTAAAATCAATCCTTCTTCTTATTCCTTTAAAAAAGAAAAATTCAATTCTTATCTTGTCGGAGTTCTTACAAAATGAAAGCTCAGTTGCAATCCGTTGTAAACAATAAACATGTTCGCCAAGTTGTTATATTTTAGATCTACATCAGTCGCCACTCGCCATGCAATGATTTTGCTATGGAATATTTATATTGAGTTGCTTTCTTGAAGCGTGCAGCATAAATGTAGTAATGATACCTACCAAACTGGGGAGATACTAAATATGTTACAATACAACACGAAGGGAGGCTATTAGTACTTTCTTTTTTTCTTTTTTTTTTTTATAATAGTGAGACTGGAACCGAGACCTCAACCCTCTTGTGCTTTTGACACAAAAGTACCAATGAACTACTAGCCCATTGGTACTTTCTTTTTTTCTTTCTTCTCATGTTTCCGGGTTCTAATAATTTTTCTAAAGCCGAATGCCTTGCCGTTTACTGTACAATTTTTGTGGCTATTCTCTTTGTTGCTGCTATCAAGTGAGAAAAGCCACACGGTAATGTATGATGCCACTCTGTCCAGCGAGCTCTGCATAGTTAAAACCTGAACAGTATTCTCCCTCAAGCTGCCTAACTAAAAGAGCCTTGTGTCTTAAGTTCATGTTATTGTCGGCTTCAATGTGAGTCTGCAGACTGAAAATGTGACCAGTATTCCTTGACGAGTTGCCCAAACAGAGAGCCTTCCCTCTTCACTAACTTCATCGGCTCATCATACTCCACTATTTTCCCTGAAATTCACCAAAAACATTACCATAATACAAATGTGCATTCTTCAGATATATTGTAAACAAACTAGTGCAAAGTGCATCTCTCATGTTTTAAACTATGTTTTATATTTCAACCATCTTGAACCGCGGCAAATACTTCTGTTTCTAAGATGTTCTTCAGATCATCTTAGAATTTTAGCAATGTCCACTAAGAGGATGCTACTGCAAACACTACGAATTTTCGAACAAAAGCATCTTCAAGAGGAAGTCATAGATATCTGGGAAGTCCATAGAGGCCAATGTTGGCCTTGGTTATAGGAGTTGGAAGGGTAAAACTTACCGTCACTAATGGCAAGTACCATGTCACAATCCATCACGGTTGGTATCCTGTGAGCTACTGTGATCACAGTGCAATCCGCAAATTCAGTCCGGATGGTTCTCTGCAAAATCAAGTCAGTTGCATTGTCTATTGATGCTGTTGCTTCATCAAGCACCAATATCCGACTCCTCCTCAAAAGTGCACGGCCTAAGCAAAACAATTGTCTTTGCCCCATGCTCCAATTTGATCCATCTTCAACAACTGTATAGAAGCAAGTCAACAATTATCCAGTAATCAGTTATAAAAACACAGACACAAACTTGAAGTGTTAAAATAATGTACCCCAAGAGTCCAAGCCCCCATCTTTCTCCTGAACAGCCTCCAGAAGCTGACACTTCCCAAGAACCTACAAAATTTACAGGGAGATTCCTCACTTAAGAAGCATATGAAGACTCTTAAATTGATATCCTGATGCTTCTTTAACAACTACAGGTGATAAGAAATGGTGATTTTACCTCCCAAATTTCCTGGTCGGTATGTTGTGACAATGGATCCAAATTGTACCTCACAGTCCCATTGAAAAGGGTTGGATCTTGTGGTATTATTCCGAATCTTGACCTCAGGTCATGAAGTCCAATTTTAGAGATGTCAATTCCATCTACGACAATCTTCCCTCCTGCAGGCTCAACCAGGCGAAATAGAGCACCAATAAGAGTTGTTTTCCCACTTCCTGTTCTGCCAACAATGCCAATTTTGTGCCCTCCTTGAAATGTACAGCTAACCCCTTGGAGCACAAGAGGTCCGTCAGGCCTGTATCTTATCTGTTTCAAGCTAAGCTTCGTCAGTTTTCTGACAGTTGTGAGTGGCCAAATTGATGCTAAGCCGAGGAGACTTCACCTGCAAATCAGAGATAACCACTTTGCCCTCTGCTGGCCACATGGGTGGGGGACGATTATCCTCTAGGACTTCAGGAGCTTCACTTGGTATATGCATATACTGATCAAGCCTCTCAACAGAAATTATGTAGTTTGTTATGATGCACTGGTATTGGATTGACAGAACGAGGGAGTTGTTTAGTGAAAGACCATATGAAAGAGCCAATCCAATAAAGCCTGCATTAAATGGAATCCTTATGTTAACCTTTTTGCTATAGAAGGCTCATAAACTTGTGTTCTTGAATTTCTGAAAGTATCATAAGTAAATTAAAAAAATAATTGTTTCCTGGCAATTGAAAAATGTTGGTGCATCACAATAGTTTATTTACTCACCAGAGCTAAAAGTTCCCGGAGGAAGCAAAACCATGCAGAGTGCTGCAGAAGCAAGCACGGTAGCACTGAATGTCTCCAACCGTTGAATCAACCACTCGTTTGCTGCAAAATTATGGAAGAAAGGGCTGGCATTTGTGTCAGTGAGGTCAAGATTCTTAGCAAAGAAGCGCTCTTCCTCCTCAAAGGCCCTTATAGTCATGGCTCCAGCTACAGATTCAGCTAAATGATTCGCTACTAAAGACTTGGTTGTGCCATTGATCCGCATTAACTCCTTTGCGGTTGCAAAGTAGTATCTCTGTGGACAAGGGAAGGCATATTAAAAATTGGTATTTTAACTAGGAAACCGTGGAAAAGAACTGCCTGTTTTATCTAATGGGCAAGAAAAAGTATTTCTCATATACTGCAGTTCCCAAAGTGATAGCAAAAGAATCCTTCAAAATGAACGAGTGAAAATTGTAGGAGATAAGAAACTCCTCCTGCTAAGTACTACATTTAAAGGGACATTGTGAACATACCTGCAATCGACTGGCGAGATAAACAATTGGTATGGAGACAAACAGCACTTGCCAGGTAACAACAGTCAGTACTCCAAGATTACTATAAACATTTATGGTAGCAGCTACAGCAAAGACTAAGCTGAAAGGAACGTCAAGATCAACAATACTCAGATCAGATGTGACCTGACAGAAACAGAGGAGTCTAATATTAGTTGCATCATTAGCATTTTTTTGACATCCAATATTTTCTGATTGAGATGCTTTACCCGGCTAAGTATTCTTCCAAGAGGTGTAGAGTCATAAAAGGACATAGGGGCTCGAAAAAGGGAATTTAGTAGCTGAGTAAAAAATGACTTGGATGATTCAATACCCAAAACTACTGCAGAAATAGATCTACAAAGCAAGAAGAGAGTAGAGGTCAAGCCAATTAGCAAGTAGACCACAATCAACTGCAGTGTACTAACATTGGGGTTATCAACATTAGCTGCCATCCAAGTGTTTTGTGATATCTGACCGATCACAAAAATAAGGTGCCCAAGAGCAGCCAGGAAGAAGTGCAAGTATCCTTTGTTCTGACACAGATACTGGATATAAGGCTTCAACCCTGTGTCTCCTACTTCCCTCTCTTCTTGCTTTATGAGTTGATCTCCTTTGGAGCCCATCTGTTGCTCCTCCACATCACTCTTCTTGATCTCCCTAGCAGAAGAACGTTTCTGAGCAGAAGTAACCTCAGCCAGTCTTTCAGAACCTGCAGTCTCCTTGTGTGCATTGACAAGCTCCTGAAATTCTTGGCTTGAAGACAATAACTCATGATAAGAAGCTGCCTGTAAGATTTCTCCATCTGCCATCAACTGATAACAAAAATGTATTGTGTCACATTAGATTACTGGAAAGAGATTAAACTTTTATAGAGAACTAATAAAGAAAGCACCAAACCAAACCCAAGTTTCAATATGCATTACTAATTTACAGCCACTAACCAAGATCGAATCAAATGCTGGCAGGAAATCAACTTGATGCGTCACGAGTAGGACAGTCTTCCTTGTAAGTGCTCCCATCACGTATTCCTGTCAATGTTTAACTTAGATTCCACCATAGGGTAAAAAGTCATGCAGTTAGAAATTGTTTGCTTTTAAGAAAGTTCCAGTACATTGAATAAGTTTGTTGCTGTTTCTGCATCAACAGCACTGAATGGATCATCCAACAGATATATATCAGCATCCTGGTAGAGAGCACGGGCAAGTTGAATTCGTTGCTTTTGACCTCCACTTAGATTGACTCCCCTTTCACCTATTTCAGTGAGATCGCCGTAAGGAAGTAGTTCAAGGTCCTTTACCAACGAACATCTCTCAAGAGTGTCCTGATATCTCTGGCTATTCATTGCTGATCCAAATAAGATATTATCTCGTATTGTTCCAGTCTGAATCCAAGCAGTTTGAGAAACATAGGCTGTCCTCCCATAAACCTGAATCTGTATCCGAAAAAATGGACAAAAGTGAAGACAGTTAATTGCTAATGAACAGCTATCTATATTGAAGGCAAAAGAGAACTAGAATACTTTAATTAGGACATATGAACTCATTTCAAAACAACATGGCACAAATGTTAAGACCTAATTCCCAATAGATTGAGATGCCTTTCAGGTATCAAAAGAAAGTAAACAAGACAAGGAACACTTACCGTTCCCTCAGTATTTAGAACTTCTCCAAGAATTGCTGCCAGAAGGGTTGATTTCCCAGAGCCAACTTCACCACATATTGCCACCTTCTCACAAGGCCTAACCTCCAGACATACATTTCTCAGTGCAGGCTTTATTGTTTTTTCATCCCACGAGAAATTGGCTGACTTGATATAAATGGTATGATTTGCTCTCTCTGCATTGAGCTTTTCTTGCCTGGTATTTCTGCTTTGCAGCTCCGGTGCCTCAAGGAACTTTACTATGCGAGAAAAGGCCACCTTCGCTTGAATGACCACCCCAATAACCTCAGGGATAGCCCTAATTGGTTCTTGAACTAGTCGTAAAGTTGCCACAAAAGTAAAAACGTTATTGGCATGCAGAGGAATTTTCAGTAAATAGCATGCTCCAAAGGTAGCAGCAGATATCAAAATAGGTGAGGACCAGAAGAGCAAGCCATTATATGCTCTTCGCAATTGTACAGCTGACAACCATTTATACTCCACTTTCCTCAACTCTTCTATGGCATTCTTAAAATGGGTTTCCCAAGCATATAATTTCAGCACTTTCATGTTAACAAGAGCCTCAGAGCTAGCCTTCAATCTCTCATCCTGTGCCACCATAAGCTTGGACTGAAACTTATGTTGTAACTTCGCAACTGGAGTGTTGCATAGAACCGTGATTATTATCGCCACTAAGGCTGCAAATGTTGCTAGCCCCACTGCACGGAAGAGAATTACAAGAGAGATGCAGAGCTGGAAGATTGTTGTCCATGTCTGATGAAAGTAGAAGGGGAACTCGCCAATTCTATAAGCATCAACCGTGACATAGTTCATTATCTCACCACCTGTGTGCATCAATCGACCGGCATTTGATAACCTCAGTTGCTTCTTATAGATTGCAGCCGTAAGCAAGGACCTAACTTTCAAACCAATCAGCCTGGACCTGAAATACCACTGCCTTTGTGACAAGGACTCCAAGCTTTTTGAAATGAAAAGTGTCAATGCCAATACATACCCTTCGTACTTGAAGCTTGCTTTTCCTTCAGCAACCAAAATAAAGGCATTAAGAAGAAGAGGACCAGCTGATAAAGTAAGTACTTTTAGCATAGCAAAGAACCCAGAAATGAGAATCTCTTTCCAATGACATAAGATAATCATCTTCAACAGTGATGGTTGAGATGATGGATCGGCTTGCTTGTGCTTGTTAAATTGCTCTAGGTACATCATATAGCAGCTTTCTGCTCGATCTGCCGGGCGCAACTTGGGTATATCCTCATCTTCAATAGTTTTAACTTTCCCCCTTTTCAAGAGTGGATTCAACCAACAAAAATACATTTTACTGAAGAATCCTGCGTCAGCAAATGGAGTAACTTGGGTAGCAGAATCAGTTCTACCAATCCTAGTGGCCTCACCATTTAAAGGCGCATAAAGTCCATCCTCATCATTAATCTCTTTGTGTTTTGGCACCCTATAAGTACATAATACTAACATTATTGCACCCGGAAAACACAGAACATCTAACACTGTCTTGATCAATACTCTTTTGGCCAGAATAGCAGAGTATAGAGATAAACCACAGACAATCCCAGAAAGCAAGAATGCAAGCACTGCCATTAATCTCGATGGCATTTTTGGAAGGTGTTTCCCATGAATGCTTATGGTTAAACCCACTGGCAACCATGTACACCCCTGGAACAACAGTAACAGCCATCTATTCAGAGGAAAAGCAGTCTGGGTTTTCCTCAACTTCTCTTCTAAATTCCATATGCCCAAGCACAAGTAGACAAAACCAATGCAGCCATTAAATATAGCAGAAGCTATTTGCAAAGATGATAACCCATGAAATCTTGATGGACTTTTATCTGTTCTTGACGACTTTTGTATCAAATTGAATAAGAGCATAGCAAGAAGCAAAATGGAGAAGCCAATGATCCATGCGTTAGTGATACAACTAGTGGCTGGACTGGCGAGCAAAAAGTTAGAAAGGGATGGGATTCCATCAGCATCTGAAATTCCCGACTTCCCACAGAAGGTCTGCCATAGATCCTCCATTATCTTTCCTTTTTCTCTTGACCCTCCAAATTCTGCATTACTTGCACACAAAACGAAGAAAAGACCTTGTTTATGCTATACAAAAAGGTAAATCCCATTCTTTATCTGTAATTCAATAGATAACAAAGCAAAATACTGGGGAATAGCAGGTGGCATTATTCCGGGAGAACACTAAACACGCAAATAAAAAAGATTTAAACAAACAATCGGGCCCATAGCATGAATCGGATTTACATCGACCACAAGGAGAAGTTGAAGAAGTGGAGCTAAAACAGGCTTCTCTATTCGTCTAAAAAGTAAAAACCAATTAAGATAAACAATTGCACCAAATAGAAGTTTACACTTAGATGAAATGAAAAGATGTTAATGTTTTAAACTTGAAATTAAGGACAACACTTACTTGCCAAAAGCCTGAACTCCACTCCTGGCCTCTCCTCTTCTCACTAACCAACTAGTGCAACATACAAGAGCTTCTTCGTATTTCCTACAAAACAACCAACTAGTGCAACTATCAATACAAGATTTTACCTAATCACGGTATTAAAAAACAAAGGAATGAACAAAAAGTCTTCTTTGCAACCCCCACCACACACGACACGTACATTGAAAATGAAAACGTGGAAAACAAAACCAAAATCCGACGCCAGATAATAGAGTAGGAAAGGATCTAAAAAGGGGGTAAAAAACAAACAAGAAGAATTTACAGAAAGAAACAAAACGTGACAGAAACGAACAAACCTGAAGGAAACATTGCACCAAACCTGAAATGTTAAACCACAAAATGTTGCTTAACAATCCAACGGGTGACTTCTTCTAATTTCATTCGCCATAAACAGTAGTTTAACGATCTTTTAATCTTGGCCACTGATGAGGATGTTTTCGCCTCTTGGGTCAATCTTGATTACGTTTTTGACATAAATTCGGAGTTTAGTTGGGCGCGGTCTGTTTCTGTAGTTAATAGGTATGGATACTAGGTAGTAGATAGTGGATGTGGATGGAATATACTAACAGATTTGAGTGTGGAGACAAAGACATGGAATACTGTTAGGATCGGGCAAAGACAAAGACAAGGAAATTACTGTTCGGGCAAAGACAAAGAGAAGCAAGCTAGAAGCGCAAATGCTATATATATGGTACGTAGAAACATGGCGTCATGGCTCACGTCTCTCTCCGGTAGCAGAATATAATGTGCCCTTCCCTGCTTCTGTTCTACTATGAAAGAAATCCTGTGTAAAAGAAAAAAAAACTTACAGGGACACAAGCCAAGGAGGAGTCACTTCCACTCCCACCCAAATTATTGAACCGTATTATGTCCCGGGTCATTAATTATCCTTTCCCGAAAGGTCAACATAATTAATTACAGCGCCATCTTTTTCCTCCAGGTGATTCTGACACAAAAAGAGTACCAAGTTGTCACCTCAGATTTCTTTAAAAAAATAGAAAAAAAAAGGTTGAGTGGAGGTTCATGAAGAGTTTGTAATTAATAATATTTACAGATTATCTTATCGCCACAAGTTTACATTAGAAGTGGCATCCACCCCTTTTTTCCTTTTTATTTAATTCAAGCTGATGAAATTGCCCTGAACGTATCATGCATCTCCGCCTTCCTCTCTTCTGTTTTTGATAATCATATCATATAAATCAAGGCATATGAATTCAAATCGTAATTAAGTTGGTGAGTGAAAGATTGAGGGATGGTCTACTAAGTGATCAACTAAACTGTAATAGAGCGCTGTGTGGGCGGTGACATATGTATCTGATGTTATTTAATTTTTGTTGCAGGTGTTGATCATCATGATGTTATTTATATGATGAAATTTTAAGTTTTCACGTTGATATGTCTGCTAAAAAGTGAAATCCCATATTTAAAATCCTGGAAAGGTTTGTTTTGTTCTTTATAAACCGAGCTAGCTAGACCCACATAATTCACTCCTTTCCTTGACCATCTATTGAACAAACCTGGCCTACATCTTTTTTGCCAGGCATCAATATTGCAGCTGCTGCCGTAGTCCTCCAACTAACAGGATTTTAAGTGCCAAAACAAAGACCAACACAGTTAATTAATAGTAATACTATATATGGCCCAATAATATCATTGGCTTGGTCGTCGCTGTGGCAGCGGCAAACACCGCCACAAGTGGTGGATGGAGGAGAAGGTAGAAAAAAAAAAAAAGAAAGAGAGGAGAGTATGCAGAAAAAGTTTTTGGAGTGAAGAAAAATATAATTTAATGCGGCAAAAACAAAATTATCAGTAAAAAAAATTAAGCTTTCTACCTTTTGATGACAGTGTTTGGGAAGCTCCTCTGGCTGGTCTTTGGAAACTGGATACTACTACTGCATGGATTTTTTGGAATGGTAAAACCTAGGTAGGTATGATGATGGGTGCTGTAACAAGGGATTGCTGCTGGTGCCATTTCAATTTGTTGCAGGATGTTCTTTGGAGGATTTTCTTTGAGAACGAGACCAAGATGTTTCGTTCACCGAATTATATACAGAAAAACTCATACACCAGTTGAATATTGTTCTGAGTGATAAAATTAATTAAAGTCTCAAGGAATTAGATAGCCATATGAATAAAATAAAATAAGTACGTTATAATTTCGATCGTCAGCATAATTATTCTGTACAGATTTGACGTTATATATAATATAGTTAAATCGGATTGTAAAGCCTCTCTGTGCAAAAGCAGTTAGTGGTGGCCGGCCGGCCAGTTCTGATCTTTCTCCTGTTGGTTGGGTTGTTAAGGTTATTTGTTCTTTGATCTAGTTTTTAAAATGCTTAATTTTGCTAGTTTCTTTGTGCCACGCCGCGAGACTGGCTAATATTGGGTTCGTATTACAGTTTACTTCTGATCCAAAAAAAAAAAAAAACACAAGAGACTGGCTAATATATATTGTGGCCCTTTCTTTTTCTCGTTATTGGCTAGCCAAAATACTTCTAATTAGCATGTATTTTCGATTGGGATTATGTCCTCAAAGTCAATCACCGCCTGTTTCTGTTTATCAGCCTTTGCTTCGTCTTTTTCTTTTTTTTTTCTTTTTTTTTTTTGTTACAAGAAGCATTCCATTTTTCAATCATTTATTAACAAGGCATCTGATTAAAATTCACAAAACAAATCTGGGCACATGCAATATTCGGCGTTTGCAAGCTGATGAATTAGACAGGACAAGTCTAGATCGAAGGGGAAAGAAAATATATATGTATATACATTACGAAACAAAACTAAACAGAACCTGGATATAATAAGGTCCACCAAAAGTGCCTGTATTCTTTACTTTTACTACCTTAAAAGAAGAAAGTGCGTGTATTCCTGAAGCAACTCCACCCAGATTCCGGAACAAACTATTTCTATATAGCTGCATTAATTTGAAATATTGAAGCTTCCCTTGCTTTGGCAATAAAGAGTAGGGAATATTCAGCCCCACAATTCTGATAGTTTGTGACTCTAATCTAATTCAGGGAAGGGAACGGAAGGGAATAGCAACATTAATTATGGAAGTAGTCTTGCATCTGAAGAAGTAAAAAAAAATAAGTAGAATATAAAAGCCTAGAAGAAGAGTACTCCTTTAAGAAGCTGAAGCAATTTTTTCTGACAGAAGTTGAAGCATTTTTTCTGACAGAAGTTGAAGCATTTATTACAGTAAAACTTAAAGCACATGTGACTAATATGGCGTGCCATATATGATCGGCTAAATCCACCATGGCACCTTGTGCTTCGAGTACTGAAGCATTCATATTTGCTGGCATGATTCACACTTTGATCATCAAAGTTTGATGTGAATTGATGATGAAGTGATGACTGCTTTCAGCTTGTGTCGGCTGCAACTGGCCTCGCTAACAGAAGGCAGCAGGTCATGAACGGCAGAGGAAAAAAAAATAAAGATGAATCAAGCAAGCACAAAATGTTTATTTTATGAGATGATTGATTTTTTTTTTTTGTTTTGTTATCAAATGCATCAATGGTTTCATCGCAAAAATGTATGAATGGTTTCCGGTCCTCCTCATAAAAAAAAGGGAATGAAATCCCTATCAGGCTGTTAAGATAAACCAAACAAATTATTAAAAGACTTTTTTAAATTAAAAAATAATGGGGCAAAACCTCCCCAACGTATCATTTAAGTTTAGCAGTCTCTAGTACCCAAATTTTTTCAATTTGTACCATCATATACCTCAAAAAAAAATTTACCAATCATATGCTACATATGTACTAATCCTACATCTCGAATAGTTGCTAAGACATAGATGCCGCGTGGCACCACTCATATACTGTCACGGGGCATATATTTGGTCCAATCGAGTTCTTAAGTTTCAATTTTGATCGGTTGTATTTGTATACCTCAATTTTATAAAGTTAAATTGTATAAGATCAAAATTGAAGTTAAAATTGAATATAATTTGTGTTAACTTGAAAAGATTAAATTATATTTAGAATATTATATATGTACAGGAAGCCTTCATGAAATTTTTAATTGATTGGACTAATCAATTTGGGTAGACAGTTTACATAAATTGATTAACCCATGTCAATGTTGGACAAATTAACCCAATTTCTAATTGACCTAAATTAAAAATTTATGGACTCAATCAACCACCATAGGTAGAAAACTATGGCCAATTTTTTGCCAGAACCATACAAGATCTTGTTCAACTACATTGGTTTATTTTAATGCTTTGCTACCAAAAAAAACTGTCAATGCTAGGAACTTAATTAATCAACTTGCTGCCGTATGACCTCATTATATATTCAGCATCAGATCCCATCGAGATCCGCTTGCAACTGCACCTTAAAACATTAATTGTCAACTAGTACGTTATCCTGGGCAGCAAAAAAAGAAAAATATTTAATAACTAAACAAAATAAAGTCAACTAAAAGGAATTCTATCTCGATTATTTAGTTTTATTATTTTAGATTAGGGTATATAAAAATCAACAAGAAGGTTATGATCCAGATTTTATACCTAATTATTTTTAAAAAGTCAGTTTGAACATAACATGAATATGAATATGTCTAATTGACAAGTTAACAGATCTACTCAGAAAATATATGTGAACACTATATTTGGTGAATCCTGGTTAGATTCTTTTTGGGAAAAAAATATGTAGCTTTGTTATTCTATCAACTTAAAAAAAAAAAAAACAAAATAGACAATAGATGTACAGCTCTCTTACTTATTTAGTCATCCCAACGTCCCACAATATTATAATAAAAAAAATCTCTCTTATTAAATAAAAATATCACTCCAACTCTCCTCTTTTTTTTTTTATGGAAGATAAGAGGGATATTTTTATTTATTAAGAGAGATTTTTTACAGATGAAGTCATTATATAAGCTTTTTACAATTGTTCAGCTGACAACCAGCCAGGGCCAGGCATATCTGATGAAAATTCACAAAATGAATTGAAGGTGCACATGCAATAGGCGCGTAGCAAGCTGATCAAGATAGGGACACAATCTAAATCCTATAGAAAAATATTACAGTATAAAATCAAAACTAAACAGAACCTGGATATTTATATTCAGCTAGCAAGATCTCTCCACAAATTGGACCCACATCAGGGACAAAACTATTTTTATGCTGCATATGGAACTTCCTTCTGTTCTTAATGAATTTTGCAGGATTACGTATCAGAAAAAGGAGAACAAAAGTTTATAACTCGTAGTGACTCTTGTCTTGTTGCTAAACTACCCCAATGTATAGAAGCTTTAATTAGGAGAATCCTTCAGGAGTTGAAAACATTATTACAGTAAAACTACAAACTATTAAAATGTAGAACTAAGGATGAGTATCCAAGCAACGGTTCTGGTATGATTGTCCGGCTTCATTGTAACTCTGCAGACTGAAAATGTGACCAGTACTGCTTAACAAGCTGCCCGAACAGAGAGCCTTCCGTCTCCATCAACTTCATCGGCTCATCGTACTCCATTAGTTTTCCTGAGATTCATCAAAAATATTGTCATACTTCTCATGTATACGTAAATGAACTAGAGCATATCTTATGTTTTTAAATTATGCTTCATTTCAGCTCTCTCATATGATACTAAGAGGCACTTCCACTTTTCAGATCAACATTGGGATTCTAGATATTAGCAACCTCCACTGAGACAGTCCCCAAGTGGGTGAAACTTACTTCCAAGTATTCCTTTAACTAGACCTACGGATTATGGAAATTCCTGTAACTATCTTGGAGAGCCAGCAAAGCCACAGACATATGTGGGAAGGGTAAAACTTACCGTCACTGATGGCAAGCACCATGTTACAATCCATCACAGTAGGTATCCTGTGAGCTACTGTGATCACAGTGCAATCCGCGAATTCAGTTCGGATAGTTTTCTGCAAAATCAAGTCAGTTGCATTGTCTATTGATGCTGTTGCTTCATCAAGCACCAATATCCGACTCCTCCTCAAAAGTGCACGGCCTAAGCAAAACAATTGTCTTTGCTCCATGCTCCAATTCGATCCATCCCCCACAACTGTAGAGGAAGCAAGTCAATGATATTCATCTAGTAATCTGTTATACAAATGCAAAATAGAGAGACTACAAACTTAAAAGGGTTAAGAATGTACCCCCAGAGTCCAGCCCCTCCTCTTTCTCCTGAACAGCCTCCCGAAGCTGACACTTCCCAAGAACCTAGCAAAATTACAGGGAGAGTACACACTCAAGAAGCATGTGCAGGCACTTCAAGCAGTAGCTAGATTGATTTACTGTTTTTGCTTTAATAACCATGGATGATAAAGCATTAGTCATTTACCTCCCAAATTTCCTGGTCGGTATGTTGTGACAAGGGATCCAAATTGTATCTCACAGTCCCATTGAAAAGGGTTGGTTCTTGTGGTATTATTCCGAATCTTGACCTCAGGTCATGAAGTCCAATTTTTGAGATGTCAATTTCATCCACAATGATCTTCCCTCCTGCAGGCTCAACCAGCCGAAACAAAGCACTGATGAGAGTAGTCTTTCCACTTCCTGTTCTGCCAACAATGCCAATTTTGTGCCCTCCTTGAAATGTACAGCTAATCCCTCGAAGCACTAGAGGTGCATCTGGCCTGTACCTTATCTGTTTCAATCTTGAAGATTGATCAATATTCTGACTATTTACAGTAGTCAACCTTTACACTAAACGAAGGAGATTTTACCTGCAAATCAGAGAAAACTACTTTGCCCACTGCTGGCCAGTCGAGTGGAGGACGATTATCCTCTATCACCTCAGGCGCTTCACTTGGTAAATGCATATACTGATCAAGCCTCTCAACAGAAATTATGTAGTTTGCCATGGTGCACTGGTATTGGATTGAGGCGACAAGGGCCATGTTTAAATAAAGACCATATGTAAGTGCCATTCCGATAAGTCCTGCATTTAATAGAGTCGGTCATTATATTAACATGTTTTGCTATAGAAGATTCATAAACTTGTGTTCTAGCATTTATAAGAGCATCATAAGTAGATTAGAATGTACCAAGACGAGATAATTATTTTTTCCTGGATCATCATGATAGTTGTACTGACCAGAGCTAAAAGTCCCAGGAGGAAGCAAAACCATGCAGAGTGCTGCAGAAGCAAGCACAGTTGCACTGAGTGTCTCTAGTCGTAGAATCAACCACTCGTTTGCCGCAAAATTATGAAAGAAAGGACTGGCATTTGTGTCAATGAGGTCAAGATTCTTAGCAAAGAAGCGCTCTTCCTGCTGAAAAGCCCTTATGGTCACGGCTCCTGCTGCAGATTCAGCTAAATGATTTGCCACTAAAGACTTGGTAGTGCCGTTGATCCTCATTAACTCTTTTGCAGTGGCAAAGTAATATCTCTGAAAATAGGTAAAGGCATAAATTTTTTGAACTTCAGAAAGAGAAATCAATGTTTTTAACTACTAAACAGTTCAAAGAAGATGCCTGTTTTATCTAGTGAGCAAGAAAAAGCATTGGTAATATCATACGTTTCCAAAAAAGAGTGCAAAAATGTTCTTCAGCAAGTGACAATCTAAGGAGATTAATAGAGACTCCTCCTGCTGAGTACTACATTTAGAGGGCCATTGTAAAAATTACCTGTAAACGGGTGGCTAGATAAACCATTGGTATGGCGACAAACAACACTTGCCAGGTAATAACAGTCAGTACTAGAAGGGTAGTGGAAAAAGTTATGGTAAAGACCACTGCCAAGACTAAGTTGAAAGGAACGTCAAGATCAACAACACTCAGATCAGATGTAACCTGATAGACACACAGCATCCAATATTAGTTGCATCCAGTTGCGCTTTTTGGCATCCAATATTTTCTGATTGAGATGCTTACCCGGCTGAGTATTCTTCCCAGAGGTGTAGCGTCATAGAAAGACACAGGGGAACGAAAAAGAGAATTTAGTAGCTGTTTAAATAGTGACTTGGATGATTCAAGACCCAAAACTACTGTATAAATAGATTTCCAAAGCAAGAAGAGGATCGAAGTAAATCCAATTAGCGAGTAGACTGCAATCAACTTCAGTGTACTAACATGAGGGTTGTCAACATTAGCTGCCATCCAAGCGTTTTGTAGTAGCTGAACGATCATAAAAGCAAGATGACCAAGAGCAGCGAGGGACAAGTACAAGTATCCTTTGTTCTGGCGCAGATACTGAATATAAGGCTTCAACCCTGTGTCCCCTACTTCCCTCTCTTCCTGCTTTATCAGTTGATCTCCTTTGGAACCCATCTCTTGCTTCTCCAAATAACTCTTCTTGATCTCCCTAGCAGAAGAACGTTCCAGAGGGGAAGTAACCTCAGCCATGCTTTGAGAACCTGCAGTCTCCTTGTGCGCATTGACAAGCTCTTGAAATTCTTGGTTGGAGGACAATAACTCATTATAAGAAGCTGCCTGTAGAATTTCTCCATCTGCCATCAACTGATGAAAAATCCAATGCGTCACATTAGGATACTAGAAGGAGATTAAACTTTTACATAAAAGAATAAAGCAAGCACAAACATATGCTTGATAGTTAGATAGTCACTAACCAACACCATATTGAATGCTGGCAGGAAATCCACTTGATGCGTCACAAGTAAGACGGTCTTCCTTGCCAGTGCTCCCATGACGTATTCCTGTCATTATGTAAGTTAGGTTTCACCACAAAAGCTAGTTAGCAGTTAAGGTATCTTTTGCCTTTGAAGCAAGAATTTTTCAGTACCTTGAATAAGTTTGTTGCAGTTTCTGCATCCACAGCACTGAATGGATCATCCAACAGATATATATCAGCATCCTGATAGAGAGCACGGGCAAGTTGAATTCGCTGCTTTTGGCCTCCACTGAGATTGACTCCTCTTTCACCTATTTCAGTGAGATCGCCATAAGGAAGTAGTTCAAGGTCCTTTACCAACGAACATCTCTCAAGAGTGTCCTGATATCTCTGGCTACTCATTGCTGACCCAAATAAGATATTATCTCGTATTGTTCCACTCTGAATCCAAGCAGTTTGAGAAACATAGGCTATCCTCCCATAAACCTGAATCTGTATCCGAGAAAATGGACAAAAGTGAAGATAGTTAATTGCTAAAGAACAGTTATTTATATTGAAGGGAAAAAGACAACTAGATTACTTTAATTAGGACAAATGAACTCATTTCAAAACAATATGCCAAGTGCACCATGGCACAAATGTTAAGACCTAGTTCCCAAAAGATTGAGATGCCTTTTAGGTATACTCAAAAGAAAGTAAAAAAGGCAAGCGACACTTACAGTTCCCTCGGTGTTTAGAACTTCTCCAAGAATTGCTGCCAGAAGGGTTGATTTCCCAGAGCCAACTTCACCACATATTGCCACCTTCTCACAAGGCCTAACCTCCAGACATACATTTCTCAGTGCAGGCTTTAATGTTTTTTCATCCCACGAAAAATTGGCGCACTTCAGATAAATAGTATGGTTCACACTCTCTGCTGTGAGCTCTTGCCTAACATTTCTGCTCTGCAGCTCTGGTGCCTCAAGGAACTTTACTACGCGAGAAAAGGCCACCTTGGCTTGAATGACCACCCCAATAACTTCGGGGATGGACTTAACTGGTTCTTGAACTAGTCGTAAAGTTGCCAAAAAAGTAAAAACGTTATTAGCATGCAGGGGAATTTTAAGGAAATAGCATGCACCAAAGGTAGCAGCAGATACTAAAACAGGTGCAGACCAAAAGAGTGAGTCATTATATCCTTTTCGGAATTGTACAGCAGATAGCCATTTATGCTCCACCTTCCTCAAATTTTCTATAGCTTTTCTAAAATGGGTTTCCCAAGCGTATAATTTCAGCACCTTCATGTTGACAAGGGCCTCGGATGTTGCCTTCAATCTCTCATCTTGTGCCACCATAAGTTTCGACTGAAACTTATGTTGTAACTTTGCAATCGGAGCGTTGCATAGAACAGTAAGTATTATCACCGCTAAGGCTGCAAATGTTGCTAGCCCCAGTGTACGGAAGAGAATTACAAGAGAGATGCAAAGCTGGAAGCTTGTTGTCCATGTCTGATGAAACCAGTAAGGAAACTCGCCAATTCTATAAGCATCAACCGCAACATAGTTCATTACCTCGCCACCTGAGTGCATCAATCGACCGGCATTTGATAACCTCAGTTGCTTCTTATAAATTGCAGCCGTAAGCAAGGACCTAACTTTCAAACCAATCAGCCTGGACCTGAAATACCACTGCCTTTGTGACAAGGACTCCAAGCTTTTTGCAATGAAAAGTGCCAATGCCAATACATATCCTTCATATTTGAAGCTTGTTTTTCCTTCAGAAACCAAAATAAAGGCATTAATAAGAAGAGGACCAGCTGATAAATTTAGTACTTTAAGCATGGCAAAGAACCCAGAAATGAGAATATCTTTCCAGTGACATAAGATAATTATCCTCAATAGTGACGGTTGAGATGATGGGTCAGCTTGTTTTTGCTTGTTAAATTTCTCTAGGTAACTCATGTAACAGCTTTCCGCTTGATCTGCTGGGTGCAACTTGGGGACGTCCGCTTCTTCAAGAGTCTTATCTTTTCCCCTTTCCATAAGTGGATTCAACCACCAAAATGACATTGTACTGAAGAATCCTGCTTTAGCAATTGGAGTATCTTGGGAAACAAAATCAGTTTTACCAATCCTACTGGCCTCACCAATTAAAGGCGCATCAAGTCCATTATCACTATCATCAAAGTCTTCATGTTTAGGCACCTTATAACTACACAGTAGTAACATTATTGCACCAGGAAAACACAGAACATCCAACACTGTCTTGATCAATATTCTTTTGGCCAAAAATGCAGAGTATAGAGACAAACCAGAGACTATCCCAGAAAACAATAATGCAAGAATTGGCAGCAATTGCGATGGCAGTTTTGGAAGATGTTTTCCTTGAAGGCTTACAGTTAAACACACAGGCAACCATGTACACCCCTGGAACAACAGTGTCAGCCACCTATTCAGAGGTAAAGCAGTCTTAGTTTTCCTCAACTTTTCTTCTAAAATCCATAGCGCCAAGCACAAGTACCCAAAACCAATACATCCACTAAATATGGCAGAAGTTATTTGAAGAGACGATAATGCACCAACTCTTGGTGGAATTTTGTGTGTTCTTGATGACTTTTGCATCAAATTGAGTAAGAGCATAGCTAGAAGCAAAATATCGAAGCCAATGATTAATGTGTTACTGATACAGCAAGTGGCAGGAATTGCATCATCTGAAATGCCTGTCTTCCCACAGAAGATCAGCCACAAATCCTCCATTATCTTTCCTTTTTCTATTGACCCTTCAAATTCTGCATTAAATCCCAGAAAAAAAAAAAAACACTTGTCAAGGTTATACCAAAAAGTATCCTTTATCAGTAATGTAAGGCATGAAAATCAGAATACTGGGCAACAGTCAGAGAACTCTAGAAAGCAGGCGGCACTATTCCAGGAAGAACTCTAAAAAGCAAACAAGAAAGATGTAAAGAAACAATCGGATTTACATTGACCACGAAAAAGGCTTCTCCATACTAATTAAGATAGACAATTGTGCCAAACTGAGGTATCTTAGGAAGAACAAATAAAAAGATTTTGAAATGACACAACTTACTTGGTCGAAAGTCTGAACTGCAATCTCCCTCCACCTCTTCTCATTAACCAACTACTTCCTACAAAGTAAACACTGCAGCTTCATCAAACCTATCAGCTTTTATGTCCACTGCAAAAGTCTTTATGTGGGAGAAGAAGCAGAGACAACACACGAGTTGATCTATTCAGGGTATTAGAATAATACATGCGAATAAAGTGGCCAATACATTAAAGGTCAACTCTGCAATCGGCAGTCCACACATCAACATGTTCCAATTAAATATGAACTAACTGTTTTTCTTTGACTGGAAACCAAGAAAACATTTGAAAAAAGAATGAGACATCCTGGTGGGAAATTAAAATAAAAGCGTGGAAAACAACACCAAATCTGACTCCAGATTATGTATAGGTAAAGCTGTTGGATTTAGCACCGACCCAACAAACCAGAACAAAAATTTCACCTATGAGTAATCTGTTGAGTACAGAATGTTAGCTTAAATGCTTCCTAGCGGCGCAAGGATGACTTCTTTGAATTGCACCCGCCACGGAAAGAATGAGAAAACGCAGTTGGATGATGAGAAGGGGAAGATTAGGGTCAATCTTGATTATATTTTATATGATAGGAATGTATGCTTTGCGTTGAGATTTCTGCTAAAAAATCCATGTTTACAGTCAAATCCTTCAATCACCGGATGCGTTTCTTCCGTGATCAAAACCCATGTTCATATGGGGAAAATTTTGTTCTTTACAAGAAACCTAGTCCCAAGTAATTCACTCCATTTCCTTGATTATTCATTGATCAAACCCATTTTTTTTTGCTAGCCATCATTGCAGCTGCTAGATCACTGACGGTAGCAGAATTCTGTAGGAGCACAAAAATATCAGTTTAACGAGCATTTTTTAAGTTAAAAGGGACAAGTGGGGTTATCCCGGAGGATCTGGTAGTGTTTATTACATAGGTTAGGCACAACCGCACAAGCTAATTAAAAATTTTCTGAAGGCCCAAGGCCCACTAAATTCTTACTTGTGGCTGTGAATAAAAGAAAGTGAAATTTCCTTTTTTAAAAAACAGAAAGTGAAAGTGAAATTTTTTTACCCAAACCGTAACTCCACTGTTACTTTTGAGGTATTGGACTGAAACTATGAATGAACACATATTCGACAAAGAAAAGAAACTATGAACACATGGACCAATCCAGGAACCTATAAGATTTGGACATGAACCCCAAACCCACGATGTTTTTGTCCCTATTTCTTTTCTTTTCCAAGCAATAAAAACCCACCTGGCAATGTTACATTATTAGTAGCTACTGCATAATCATCTACTACTAATCACGGAATCAGTTTGTGCTAAATAAGTAACAAAGCACACAAATTTCAGCGATTGATATGTTTCCATATTAGAAGAGGAGGAGGAGGTGAACGAAGATCTAGTCTCTTGAGTTGGCTAGTAATATTATTAACCAAAAATCTTTGTCATTTCGAGAGTGAAAGGCTCAAAAGATGCACGCCACTGGTAAAGTATCGAATGGCAGGGTATCGAGTATGATCCATGGATCGAGAATTTCTACTCTGTTGCTCTTCATGTTCGCTGTTTTCGCTTCCATTTATGTTGCTGGCCGGTAACTTGTCTCTCCTTAACCTTGTTAGTGATTGTCTTGTGTGAGTTGTTTGGTTTAATCTGATTGTGTGTGCGTGTTTTTTTGGTTTGGTATGTGAGATATATAGGTTGTGGCAGGATTCGCAGAACCGGGTTTATCTGATAAAAGAGCTTGATAGGATTACTGGGCAGGTGGGTTTTCGATTTAGTTCAAGTTAGTGACGCTCTGTTATTCTCTGTGCTCGAAATTTGCTTCCTTTCTGGCTCTGTTTGATTTATTTAGATGGTGATTTTGTCTGGTTGGGATGTCTTCGGAAATGATCTAAGTCAGGTTTGGCTTTTGCTATGTAGGGACAATCTGCGATATCAGTTGATGATACATTAAAAATAATAGACTGCAGGTAAATATGATTGCAGGGTTATGCTTAGAAAACTAGCAAAGTCTTGTATTTTGTGTTATTTATTGACGGATGGGTTCTTCATTGATTTTTGTTAATGCTAGAGAAAAACAAAAGAAATTATCTGCCCTGGAGATGGAATTGGCTGCCGCCAAGCAAGAGGGTTTTGCTTCAAAGCTTTTATCCGGGAATGATGCCACTCATCTAAAGAAGAGGAATCTTGTGGTGATTGGAATAATGACAGGGTTTGGCAGTAAGAACAACAGGGATGCAATACGACAGGCATGGATGGGAACAGGTAGAGTGTTGCAGATTTTCTTAGATAGTTCGTGTTGCCGTTTAATTTGATGAGATTTTTTGCTGTTTATGTTGTGCTGCATCACTCACTGTAGTATGTCCCTGATCACTTGGCTCCTTCCCATTAAAGCTACTGAAGTGATGATATGCACTTCCAATTCAAAGATCATATTTCTATACAAGACGTGAGCTGGGATTTTTAGGATATGTCCATGGGCTATGTTGGAAAGGATGTTCATTTGTATAGTGGGGTAATGAGAAGACATTAGCTATTTTGAAAGGAAAAGAACCTTTAGTTTTGGTTGAGATTTTCCTTGTTGAGGCATATAGGATGTAGTTATGGAACAATGAACTCTGTGGTGAATTACCATGGATTCCCAGTGTCTATATGTAATGCCGGTTATATGCTAGGACCAAAATTTATTTATAGATTCCCACAAAAATTTAAATATCTTGTGACTTTCTGAATAATCACAGTTGTTCTGAGGCCTTCCACTACATTAACGAAATATTTGAGAAATATTACCATCAAGCATTTTGATTGAATGCTTTTGAGGTTGACTACACATTTATTGCTAGGATTTATCATCCCTGAATCATCAGTTAATCTTGTTTGGGTTATGCTAATTTGTTTTGTTTGAAAATGCGATAATGTCTCAAGTGGTGAGAATATCTGTTATCGTTTGGAGCATTAAAACCAATACTTATTTTTAACAGGTGGGACTTTAAAAAGGATGGAGACTGAGAAGGGAATAGTTGCACGGTTTGTCATTGGAAGAAGGTGTGTGCTTTATTTTCGTATTTATTTTTTCATATTCTTTTGTTCTGTTATGGTTCTTGCTGAAATGGATGATGTTTTCCTGTCTTGTGAGCAGTGCAAACCGTGGGGACAGTACAGATTGGAGTATTGACAGTGAAAATAGGCTGACTAAGGACTTCCTTATTCTTGTATGTTCATGAGTTACTGATAGTTCTTATACTTTCATATTTGAATCACTATAATTCTGTCTGCACTTTATAAATACAAGACACTTTCGGACATTGCAATAATTATATTCTTGAATGCCTTTTACATGGTGTTTAACATGCTTCAATGCTTTGATGATTAAGGCAGTTGTGCCCCATCTTTGTTATGGTAAGCTGAAATTGAAAGAGAAAATGTTATTGCAAGGCTTACAAAACCAGCTTTGGCCTCAATCTTTGTTTTTTCCTTTTTATCTGTCTGCATGAATTATCTGTTCACTGGGCTCTGCTTCTGTGCAGGATAACCATATGGAGGCAACTGGCAATTTACCAAATAAAGCTAAATTGTTCTTTGCTCATGCTGCAGATAAATGGGATGCTGAGTATTATGCTAAAGTCAATGATAACGTCTATGTGAATATTGGTTAGTGTGATCAAAGATGAAAACAATCTTTGTCATCCTTTTGTGTCGCTGGTGTTAGCAAAAACTGTGTCCAAAGTTCTTTATCTTTATCCTGATGTCTCAGGTTAAGATTGACTTGACCTTTATGGTGCAAATTGCACATCACTGATTCGCTATAGTCCAGCCTTAAGTCACTGAATTATTACCTGGAGAATTTTCCCTTGTTCTTTTTCTTTCATACATCTCTCGAACTTTATTCAGAAGCTCAGTTTACAAAGTGTAGTCCCCATTATTCATCTGTATTATTCAAGGCATTTCCATGCATCGACATGCATCGACTAGAATTGTTGGTCAATCGAGTTATGTTCTTCTGTTGTGTGACTCAACCAGTGGATGACAGAGATGTGTATGGTGTTTGTGTGTGTGTGAGAGAGAGTGTCCTTTGGGCCTGCTAGCATACTATCACCTTACAAGACATATATATAGTGATCCTAATTTATTTTGAAAACTTTATTTTCTTAATTCATCTAGATCTACTTGTTTGTTCTGAATCTGAAACTTCTCTTTGATCTAGTATATGGTCTTGGGTGTTTCTTTACTTCTTATCCTTTAGTCCTTCACAGATGCCCTTGGAAGTACTTTGGCAGCTCATTTGGACAAGCCTCGCGTCTATATTGGTTGTATGAAGTCGGGTGAAGTGTTCTCCGAATCGTGAGTTCTTTTTTTTAACTTTTCTGATAGAATCAACAAGAACAAAGTTTTTAGAATTTCCAAAAGATATGGGCTGGCTATCAAATTGCTGCTTTTTAGTTTCCTATTCTCGAACTAACTGAATTATTGCGCATATGGCAGGAATCATAAATGGTACGAACCAGATTGGTGGAAGTTTGGTGATAAGAAATCGTAAGTTTATAACCGAGTTTTTCCTTCTAGTTTGTGGACATCAATAAACTGACAAAAAATATTAATTCTGATGCTACATGCATGTATACTAGTTTGGTTCTTCCTCTCTTCTCTCTCTCTCCCCCCACTCAACACAAAAAATCTGGAATGTATTTCCCTCATTGGTGTTTTGTATAGTCATTAATCTCATTATTTGCTTCAAAACTTCTGTTACAATGTACCTGAACCTGTATATTATGAATTAACGTCTGTGATGAAGTGGTTTTCTTCTTTTTCACTTCTCAGGTGACTGATCATGTTGTTAGTTTTTGTCCAATTTTCAATCATTGGATTGCTGTCAAAACTTAATCCCCATTTAGACCTGGTTGGCTGCAGGACTTGAACAATAGGTGGAACTTTATAAGTTATTCAAGCAATCTTTGTATTCTATTTACCTCAGTTTTTGGTCTACTTTGTTTTTTGCTGGTTAACCAACAAATTCTGGCTGTGTGGATTTATCTGATGTATGAGCATGCATTATCATCTAAATATTTGACATGTTGGGACAGAAATTTCTAAAGGATTTTTCTTTACTCAATGTTCTGGTTCTCCTTCAAATCCTTTTTTCCCTTTAACCACTCGCCTAAATGATAAGTTTTTTCGGCATCCAACAGATACTTCCGCCATGCTTCAGGCGAGATGTATGCCATATCGGGAGCTTTGGCTAAATTTGTCTCAATAAATAGGTTAGTTCTTTTCTCTCCCATGCGTGACTTCAATAGTCTATGCATACTTGAATCAAGGTCAGAGTCCTGATTTATGAGTGACCAGATCTATTCTTCGCACCTATGCACATGATGATGTCTCTGCTGGATCCTGGTTTCTTGGACTTGATGTCAAACATGTTGACGAAGGAAAGTTTTGCTGCTCCTCCTGGTCATCAGGTCTCTCTCTCTCTCTCTCTTTCTCTCTTCCTCACACAGTCACACACATGCACATGTACACAGCCTATTCTACATGACGTCATGAGTCTCAAAGGTGTAGCCTGTCCCAGAAGAGTTTTAGCAGGCAAATCTTTTTAAGTTATTGCTAATATATGGTGGAGGTTCTTCTATTGTTACAACTGCAATTGTTTGCATGAGACAATTCAACTTCTGTTTGTGTCTGTCAGGAGCTATATGTTCTGGAGTTTGATTCGCATACGGAAGCGGCTAAAAACTCGGAGCTGACATAATCTTCCTGCAGTTGTTTCACCTTCTAACTGGCTGTAGTTTGGGGTTGTGGACTCTTACACATGGGGCTGCTCACTTCAAAAATGTTCACAGGCATTTCTTCTAGTCAATACGGTGGATCTTTCCCACTAAGATGAGAGTTGTTTCTGTACATTTGCTTACGGTACACAGCTGGGGTATAAGAGAGTCAATAGGGCAATACGTGTACAACGCCTAGACAGCCATCTTAATATTTGGTCTAATGTAACACACACATTTGACTCGATTGTTTCATTGGTTTTATAATACCATTTTTTCGTATCAATATCAGTAAGTCACGGATTGATTGTTCTACTTTACACCCAAAAGCAGAGAGTTTCATGCGGAGTCTCCTCTGATATTTGACATTTGAAGCCCCTCCCCTTTTTTTTTTTCTTTTTTTTATACTAGTCGAGGAGAGTGAGACTCCAACCTGAGACCTCACCTCTCCTTTTTTTTTTTTTTATACTAGTCGAGGAGAGTGAGACTCCAACCTGAGACCTCACCTCTCTTTTTTACTGTTGCATATCCCAGAAGAATTAATTACGATTTTGATATCTGTAGCAATAGAACAGGCGAGGATATTGCCTAGACTCTAGGTAAAGGGGTATTGGAAAGACGGTAAACAGTATCAATAAGTAGTCTGATGTTATTTTCAACACAAAGTGAATAATGGCCATACCTCCAAAACAGGATGGCACTTCTTGATAAGTTCTGTCCATTACCAATGAGATGAAGTGAAACATTCTGCCTTGGAGTTCAAATTTTATCACTTCGTAAAGCATGAGTATCGTTGAATCCTATGATTAATTGATTATTTTGTCATGTTGAGGTTGGGTAAAGAAAGTGCAAATGAAATTAGCCTTGATTCTAGAGAGTTATTCTTTAAAAATCTACCTTCTTCAAGTTCCCAATCCTCCAAAGACTCGCCAAACCACAAGTTTCAGCTACCAAAGATCAGACTATCACCATCACTACATTGTGAGTCTTGTGCATACAAAATCAAAACCAAGAGAAAGAAAATGCAGCAGACGAATAAACTATAGATGTAGCCTTAAGTCACATGTTAACACTGCCTAACATAAGACAATTTTTGTGATGCTTACAAATTGCCGCCATCGTTGTATAGGATCAAAAGAGTCATATTTTTTTACAACCAGAATAAAACCAAGGGGTAATGGAAAAGAATATACTATATCGTATAACACCATGTAAACTATTCATATCATACAGCCAACTGTTTCTCGCATCTTCAAGATGAATTGTTAAGGAAATGTGCCAAAGCTTTGTCCGTGTCATTTTCGTACATGACTAAAGTCTCCGCTACATTGTTTGATGAAAAACCCATTTCTCGTAGGAGATTGTAGCCACTGACAAATTCCCGAACCTGAAGTGTACAAAAACACAAAGACAAGCATTTCAACAACTGTTGAAGGAAATGAAATGTTACTGAGAGGTGCTTGCAACTTGGTATCATCTCTCGCACAAATAAAGAATAAGTCGCCATTTGAATACTAAAAAGCAAAAATATCGCAAAAACATATATCAGGCATAATCCAGGCGGGATCTCACAATAATGCCCAGCTCAAAAACAATAAATTTCCAGCAAGAAAGATCCCATCAGACAACAGGCCACAGTGTTCTTTCAATCCGCACTCTAAACAAAGATATCAACTTCCAAAGGAAGATCCCATCTTTTTGCTTGAAGGGATTTCCCCTAGCATATTCAGTGCAGCCAAAGTCAGTGCACATAACACATGTGCTTGTGACAAGTGACAACAAATAGCAACAACCAGGTCTCACTACTTCAGCACTACTAAAGCACAAAAGCCTCAAGAAAAATACCTTGGTTGGATTGTCTCCATAGTTTGCTACTGCAAGTATAACTGCTTCTCGATCGAGTCCCGACGCAATGTACTTGCTCACCACAGGGTCTCCAGCTGGACCCTGCATTAAAAACCGAAGTTCATTTCACAGTTCAATATAGAATCTCTAGATGCCATGACCTAATTTTGCCTCAAGACATGCCTCAACAACGGCATTAACAGGTATGTTACGGGAGTGGCGATAACATACCGGCGAAGGAGTTGATTCTGTAGGTTTAGAAGGGAGATGTTCCAAGCCAAGCTTGCTCCAGTCCTGGCTTCCCTTCTCTGCTTCAGCTAAAATCTTCCGCTCAAGATCAAAATCAAACTGGAATTTGCTCCTTGGAATCTCTCCTATTAGAGGTGACAATTGAGGCTACAAATAACACGAGCAATTAAAAAAAAAATTTGAGGCTAACAAAATCACCCAAAGAGTAACAACCAAATCAAAACAAAACAAAACAGAAAATCTAAGCATTTGCAAAATATCACCAGCACTATAATTTTTTTAAAAACAATACCGGAGGAGTGATGCGGTACTCCGGCTTTACGGTGATTCGTATACCAGATCCCGCTGCCAAAAAGGAAAAAAAATAACATCACAAAAACGATGACGTAAAAGGGGCTTTTTTTTTTTAAGGAAATGAGGGAATTAGGGATACTTACAAGAAGGAGCAGAGGGAGGATGAGGGGAGGAGTGGTGGAAAGAGGGGTGGCGGCCGCCTACGGGAGGGCCTTGGGCGGGTTGACCAACTCTCGGATACATAGGCTGCTGTCCGTACATCGGGTGGCTCCCAGGCGTCGCCGATGAGGACGTGGATGATCTGTTGTACGCATCGTAGGGGGAGCTGGTTCGGTTCCTGAAATCGTAGTCCATCGCGAAAACAGAAAGCAGAGAGAAATTGACGGAAGTAAGGAAGAAGAAGAAGAAGAATACTTTGTCTGGGAAGAAGAAGGACCAACGCGGCGTTGGAGCTATGGGGGTATGCTCGGGTTTTATGTTCGGTAGGTTTATTGCTATCCTGTATTGGTTTTAGGACAATTCTCCCCCGATCCAGTGTCTCACGAACGAACGACACGTCATCGACGCTCTGTTTGGCTTTTATCTCTTATTGTGTGACTCGGTTTCTTTTTTGTTGCACGTTGTGACTCGGTTCCTTATAGTTAAACCATCTTATCCAAGTTTAGTTTTTTTTTTTTTTGAGCACAATATCCAAGTTTAGTTGATAACGGAGAATTTAAAGGGAGTTAAAACTTGAGATTAAGTAGTAGCGAAAGGCTATGCTCTTAAAATGTTACAATTCTATGAAATTTAATTACTATGGATGGTTAAATAACGTGCTGCAAAATACCGAAATAGCTTTGGTTCTCTCGTATTGCATCACTGCTGTTGTACAAACAAACATCTTTCATCCACTTGCACTATCCTACATCTCACCTACCAACTATCTATGGAGACAACAATTCACTTCGCTAAAGGGAAAGAACTAACTATCTAGATATTGTAACATCAAGGGAAGACAACACTTTGTCTCAAGGTCCTGCCCTTCTACATTTTCTGCCAAAATCAATACAGGCTACTTTCTGAGCTAGTTACTTACAAAAAGTTGTGAAAGGGATGAAGCTTCTCCTGTCACAAACCAAATAAGTGGTCAGTTGCACCAAATATGGCAGCACTGAATCTTGTATTCAAATCACTCCCATCCAAGGACGAACCAAAACGATCAAGCCACTGTGTTGGGCTTGGGTTATCGCTTTCCTCTACCCATTCTGAAGTCATATCAATGTCATCGCATTGGATAGGATCAGCTTCTGGAGTTTTCGTTCTCATCTGTCTTGTTAACTTGAGATTGTAATTTATGTAGATGAGGTCGTTCAAGGTTTCTTTGTCGATCTTATTCCGCTTCTCTGAGTGAATTTGCTGAAATGTGTTCCAATGCTTCTCAAAAGTAAAAGTGCTGCAAACTTGACTCAGTACTCTGATGGCAACTCGTTGTAAAACAGGTGCAGAGTCACCAAACTGCTCCCACCAAAGCCCTGCATCAATTTCAACAATAAGTTACAAAACCCAGCAAATTAATTATTTGAACGCACACCAAATCATTATTTGCACAAGCATAAAATAATCTATAAAAGGAATGCATATAGACTTGAGCCAACAGGTCAACTCCTCTGTGCTGTCTCTCTAACAATAAGCAATGTAATTGCAACATTCGACATGTAGTACACATTCTCGGAGATATTCTGCAAGTACATAATCGCTAGTTGGAGCAATAATACCATTGCCTTCCCCATAAGACTTGATAAACAACCAAGATATTTTAATCATTATTCCAAAAATCATTATAATTAGCTAAAGTTGATGATTATGGCTTAGACTATTCAAGTTGGAAGTCATCAGAAAAATACTCTTTGATTGATAAGTAACACTAACACAATATATTGATCTGAAATTCCCATTTCCCGTCCTAAAAGACTGCAGCCTACACTGCTCATATAGTTTAAAGAAGCATACGTACACATGTTGCAATGTACACACATGGACATGATTTTGTGAGACATAATTGCATACATACCAGGTGCGACCGTATCCCTTGCCTCCATTGCTAAACTACAACCGAACATCCCATTTGCTCTGGTGAAAATGAAAATCTGATTGGTAATGTCACGTCTCATGTCCGGGGTGGGAAGTAGTTTCTCAATAACTTTGAAGAAGTCTTCCTTAATCGCTACCAAAAATTTTATTTCTGGATTGTACTGGACACTAGGGTTCAAAAATGCAGCTGCCGCATGCAGAGGGGAATGGAGTTGGTCACGCCATTTTCTGTCCACTATATCCAAAAATATCTTGCATTTACTCTCATCCATTATGTAGTATGTCCTTATAGATTCCTTAGCCCGGGTCATTAACTCATATATTGATCCAATAGCAGGTTTACCACCAGATACTTCTCTCAACACTTTAAGGAAAGGCTCAGAGATGGCCACACTTTCTTCCACCGCCCTCCAGAACTCTCCATCCTCAACAATGGCAATACAGCCAATACTTTGTGGTTTGTTTGCATAGGATGTGTTTGTTGAGAACTCAGGGCTGTTGAACATTAGCTTCAATCTCGGCTTTTGCTTTAGCATTGACTGCAATGAAAGGAAATTTGATACAGACTTTGTGATACCAGTCTTGATTAGTTCCTGCCCTCCAGTAAACTTCTTCATCAGATCAAGTATCGAAGCATTATTGTATATAAACTTTGATATAGTTTGCGCTTGTAAGATACATCTGTTCACCCAATCCACTTTCGAGAACTCATCCAGTATCAAGTTCAAACACTGAGAGGCACAGGGAGAAACGAAAATGGTTCCATAGTTCTGAAGGATATGGCTAGCAATACCAGTGTAATTGAGACTGCTATCCATAATAATCTGCACAACATTTTCTGCGCCAATGTCTTGAATGACAGAGTCAAATAGATCAGCAAGGCATTTGGTGTTCTTAAAGTATGATGATGCATCAACAGACTTGTGAAAGAAGGTCCTAGAAGGTGAAGAAACTAAAAAGTTAATCAAAGCTCTTGACTTGTTATCAGTCCATGTGTCAGCAATGATGGTACAACCAGTAGTACCCCACTCTTTCTCAACATCTTTCGACTGCAAGCTCACTTCCGACTTAATTCTCTCCAACCATGTACTCTTCAACATTTCCGCTGATGGCCCCGTAAATCCTGCACCACATTTTCCTATTGCATCAATCATTTGCTGATAGGACGGAGAACGCGCAACACTAAAGTCCAACTTATTCTCGAAAAAGAACAGAGCTATGCTTCTTTCTGCATTCTCTTGGTTGCTTAAAGAGGAAGGGGCCACCGGTATAACAGTAGGGTAAACTTTCGCCACAGGAGGTGGCTGCGCAGCCTCCACAGGCGGAAGACCTTTAATTGGAGGTACATTTCCGGGAGATTTGGCTTCAACAAGCTTCTGCTTCTTAACAGTAGGCGTTGGTTCCTTCACGTCCTCCTTAGATGCAATGATTGCCCTTACCCTATCAGTAACATCATCCCTCACTTTGCTGCAAGGGTTTACACCTTTACTCGGTAGCCGTGACAAATGATGCTTCAGCCTACTAATCCCACCATTCAAAACTCTCTGGCAAAACTTGCATTTCACCTTATTCCCATCCAATTTCTCCGCATATTCCCAACAAACATCTTTTTCCCTAACCACTGCCGGAAAGACAGACAAACACACAATAAATCACCTCATCCCACCACTTAATTTCACAAAATATTCATCAAAATTAAACCAAAAGAGTGTGATACTCTATTGATCCAGCAATCCAAGCTGCCAATGCTTCACGAAAAAGAGAAAAATAAGCATGGAAACTTACTGATCACGCAGAAATCGACGAATTGGTGTTCTGTGGTCAAACCGTTGACCTGCAAAAAGGAACAAACAACAAAGCGCGGTGATAAGAAAAACGAACGAGAATCCATAAGCTTTATTAACATTACTTAACCCCCAAAATTAACTAAAAACTATCATCAATTGAAATTCGGGTGCATCATTAATTCCATAAAACACCAATTCCCAAAAAAAAAAAAGCAAAAAATAATATCTATTTTCGCTACAAATCCGGATTTTGCATTTCTCTCCTCCAGTAGTGATGGCGTTTGGGAGGAGATGCAGCATAGAAACTTCACTCATTTCCTCAGTAACCAAACAGCTAAAATCTTAGCTAGCTTAATGCTAATCCTACAAACTATAAAATGGAACTGAAATTATGTAATTATTGTTCAGGTGATGAAAGGAATGGAAGACGTTGTAGTAGGAAGAGAAAAGAAGAGGGAAAAGTTGCAGGGAATTAACGAGAAATAGCGAGAAATATATAAGGAGCTTACGGGGAGAGAGAGAAGCCGAGTCTTCACCACGGAGAGATAATCGGAGGTTTGCAGATTTGGGGAGTTTGTTTTTGCCTATTTTCCTTTTTTATTTATCGCGAGATTTTGGAGCTTAGGGTTTGATTCTTTTTTTTCTGTTTTGCCCTTCGTTTGCCCTTCCCTTCCCTCCTCCTTCGTCATTCTGCGCTGTCCTTTTTTGTTTGATCCAATTAATCCTCTCTTTTTCTCGTTTCCAATTTTGCTTTTAAATTTTTTTTAGATTTTTTTGCTATTTTGGCGATATATCGATATATCGTGTAGCTGTGAACCACTAAGATGTCGACACGACATATATGATGGCTGAAAACTGCAATGGATGAAACGACGGCGTTACTTGAGGAGAAATTAGAAACTTTGACCCCGGAAGTAAGCCATTTATTAAAGCCCGGTTTCGATCCAAGATACTGTGGGTTACAGGCCCACTATGCATGCCCTCTGGGCTGCCAAACCACCCGGTTTCTGTCATCCCATAATACACGGATAAGTGGTGGTTGATGTGTCTTAAAGATGGGCTAAATCGACTTAGGAAATTAGTGCAAAAGAATAGAGATTGAGCTTTTTTTTTTCTTTTTTTTTTTTTGGACATGATAGAGAGTGGGTTACCACTTACCACTTTTGTTAAAATCATATAACTTAATCGCACACGATTTTGGTTAGATGTAATCAAATGTAATGCCTTGCAAAGCCTTTTTAGGCTCTTGGACTAGTTTTAGTCTTATACTCTAACACTCTTTCTCAAGTAAAAGTTTAGACGTGGGGATTTAAACAAGCAAGTGCTTAATCATAATGGATTTCGGTACCATTTCTAATAACTATCTCAACCAAAAATTAGATCTGGTGGAGGTCCCTTTGATCCTTGTCATTCAATGTACATTGTAGCTTACATGTTATTATAAAACAAAGAGACACACAAAGAGATCAAAATCATGTGGAGAATTTTAATTAGCCTATTATTACGTAATTTATGTGAATCCATAATCTGTTTCTTACGCGTCCTTTCTTTCTATTTGCACCAAAAATACTTGCCTTCCCTTCTGCCTATTTACACTACTTCAGAATAACAATAGTCCGGTCTCCACTTTCAGAAGACTCTGAAAACTTTTCGTTGGATAAGCATTACAAATTGATTCTTAAGTTTAGTTACCTATTCGTTGTTTAGAATTCCCCAATGACCCGTGTATGACCTTTTTTTATTCTATGTATGACGTAGCCATTAACCAAACTTTTACCCGATTTGTGTCCCATTGATGACTAATCGGCAAATTATAATAATAATAATCCATGATACGGACTGGTCAACACTTTACAATACCAACCAATAGTAAATCTCTGACTTTTGTGTTGAACTTATCTGCAAGAATCATAATAGTAGAAAGAAAAAAAAGAAAGAAAGAACACCATGACATTATCAATCTGTATCGGCTAAGTTATAATTTGGTCCGCCCACGCCATTGTTCCAAAACCATAGCCTGGCCAATTAATTTGTACAATTGTTTTTCCAATGTGGGGTTGATGAACGATAAACATATCCGTTTAGCTTAAATAAATCTCGGTCGAAATTTTTATGTATAATTTTTTTTATTGAGAGATTCACCCAACACATCCAAATATACCGGGGTCAGATCTAGATTAATCAAAGTGAAAAACGCGGTGGAAAATTTTTACCATCCACATCTTATGAGATTTCTTTACTTTTCTTCGGCCTATGCCAAGGAAGTCCAAACCAATTTTTGTAAAAACACACGCAGTAACTTCCAACCAAATCTATCCTCTCTTAACCTTCAATATTTATTCCCTTGAATTGATGGCCTAATGTGTCTCTCTCTCAACTTTCCCGACAAGGTGGATGTCTAATTATGTTAAAGAGTGTAATTATTGTGAGTGGACATAATTAGTGCATATTGTCATGCTACTAATTATTACTCCTTCTGTCTCTAATATAAGTCGTTTAAGGATTTTGTACAATTTTTAAGAAAAGTATTAAATGAGCCTAATCTCATAAAATATTTAGATTACCAATTTATCTTTTTTATTATTCCAACAACAAAACTTAAAGAAAATACAAAGCCTAAAACAACTAATTTAATATAAGGATAAATATAGACAAAAATAATTTAATGCTTCTTGAAATTTTAAAACGACTTATATTGTGAAATAAAATAAAAAGCCTAAAAACAAGGGACAAGAGACTACTATTATATGTCATCTACGATTCACGACTTCACAAAAACAGTGGCAACTAACAATTTTTCTATTTTTTTCTAGCGTACTCGCTTGATAAAGGAATAATATTTATTTTAAACATTGCATATTTTAGAAGTACTTGACCGCACTTTGTATTAAAAATTTATATTTGTGACATATTGTTGCATCTCGTTACGATGAGAACCCCATCTTTATAATGATACATCTTGCACCCTTACTTTTATAATTATACTTCACATATTATCAAATAGTAGAAATTATTAACTCCCAAATCATCAAAAGGGAATTCTTACCGAATTTTCGTTTCAAGAGAGGAGCATAATTGAATAAAAGAATATGAAAAAAAGAACGGTTTCTAATTGTTCTAGTTGATTTCAACTTGGTTTCAAATTCAAGGGAGGAGCATACTTGAATAAGAGAACAAAGGAATATGGAAGAAATGGGTATATCTAATTGTTCTAGATAATTTCAACAAATATTTTAAATACAAAAGAGGTGTCGGCAAATGGGTGAAGACTTTGAATTCACTTATGAAATGAAATCAGGACCAAAGTTTGGGGGGTGGTCTTGGATTCTGGATACCCACATGTGGACCAAAGGGCCCACTTTTTTCTGGCTGTCCCTTGACTACTATCAAGACCATTATAGTGTGCCTTACTTACCTGTACAGCGCGTGGTGGTTGATAATAAGTTGCACGTGCTAACTATAATGAACGGACTACTGCTGCAAATGCCACCGAAGATAACCGTCACTATTGATTGGCGCTCGTTTAATGATTTATGGCTACGGTGCCCGGTGGCGGTTTTGTCCAATAGAAATTCCCAGATATTCAACAAATCAAATGTCAACCCCTCCATCACTTCATTATAGGATTAGGATGACATGATTTGGGTTTGATCTTTGGCGCTCCCAGTTAAATGTCGATTATTTGATGCCGTTGAATACGACCTTCCATAACTATCCGGATTTGGGATCGATCCTCAGTGCTTCTAGTTAGTCTTATTTATATGATGCAGTCGAATGTAGCATTTCATAGTGTGGGTGCTAACTGTTAAGTCTAAAATTGAATTATAGTCTTTGACGCTTGGAGCGTGCAGGTGTCCTGCCCTAGTGACAGTCTTCCCTAAAAATAGGGTATAATGTCAAAATATAATCGGTATTGATCAACGATACGATGCCTTTTTCCCCAAAAAAAAAAAAAGAGGTCAAGCCATGTATATAAATGTGCCAAATGGTGGTAGTGGGCTTTCTTTTGGATGTAAGGTTACGCAACTTATATGTGTTATTTATGTAATTTTCATGATAAAAAATCAAATAAAATACACCATGTTTTTTTAAGGGAGTGAAAAGTTTTATTATGACATAAATTTAGCCCCAAATCCCTCCCTACCTAAAGATCTGGATCAAACAAAGGTGTCCAAACACGAAACACCATTCCAACAAATCAACAAAAATCAAATTTGTGTAACTTCGTGTATGCCAATGCTGATATATATTGTTTGGGCGTTAAATGTACTGGTGATAGACATTAATTATAGTACTTGTTTAAGCAATTTTGATTTAAAAAAGAATATACCCTTCCTTCCATACAGTTATGAATGGATAGTGCATGGATATCAACGTTTCATTAATTTCCGTGCATGAAATGTGATTTTCGCTTCAAGTAGAAATTTTGTCAGAGTTTTTGTCGTTGCAGGTGACAGAGCCCAGAGGGGTTGGAGAAGTGGGGAACCACAGTATCCTGTCTTGTTAATGTCGCCAATACTTCTCTAGCGTGGCTCCATTGGCTTTGGGCTCCTATTGGAAAACTCATCATAAATATTGGTCCATCAAATCTATCAATATAATTAATTGTAAAACGTCTTTTATAGTATTCTTTTCCTTTTTAATTCATAGGTACAATATTCTGTACAAAGCGCAGTACTGCTCTTTTTCTTAAATCATCTCAGCTAATTGGTCAAGTTCTTTAACGTTTTAGCAGAACAGTAAGATTTCATTTACCCTTAAGAGCCAAAAAGGTTTATATAAACCAATTACCCCAAATACAGAGAAAGTAACCTTTGATGCTACATAAAAATTTACCCAATAAACTGTCCAGTGTTTGATTAGACTTTTTATTGATATAATTTTTTTAAAAATGGGTACTTGGCTGAATCACTGCTTACCCAATATGTGGAATTAGAAGTTTGAATTCAAAAGAGAAAAAGAAAGATTGAACCCGCAAATCATCTTTACCAGAGAGCGACAAATCTTGTTTACCATCCTGTTTACTTTGTCTTTTTCAGCTCTTTTTTTTTTTAAAAAAAAATCGTTCGCAGTACTTATCTTCATTCAATTCGACAAGACTTTATAAGAAGTCCCCAAAATGACGCAATCCTCACCGCCCATGTGTAATTATTACTGCATAGTCTTACATTATATTTGGTCAGCAAGTTCCAATTAACTAATCAAGTACTAGTAAAAAATTGCACAGAGCTAGGGGATAGGATATGGCACATTGCTGCTTGGAAGAAGCATCCGTGGCGCGAAACGCTGGAGCTCCATGTACCCTGTGGCCCACAGTTTGGTAGAACACATTAGTGAACAATACAAATACAAGTAATACTACAGCGGCCGTGGTTGGTTATGGTCAGTAGTAGCTTCTAATGCTTTGTTTTAATATTTTGTCTCTCCTTTGTCACCACATGCACCTTCCTGTTCGTACGCTATAAAATACTAATGGCACTTAGCGCTAATGCATGGACTTTGCTTCTCAATCATTATCTTATAGTGTCTTGCATGTGATCCTGCCCTCCCAAGCAAAAACAGCTCATATTCATTATCATTTCTAATCATCGTTTATCATTGTCAAATCGTACTCCCCCCTGCTACTTTCTTGGTTTTTTTTTTTAAATTTTTTAACCAAGAATATACCCACAATACTGTATGTAGTGTGTACCCTTCTTCAAGTGCTATTGCCATTGATGGGGAGTTTCTGTCTTTGTCTTCTTGGAGAGAAACTGAACTTATGAAGGTGGAGAGCTGTCTGGTTTCAGTTCTTTAAACAGTTCTGATGTGATCTGCAATCATATATCCAGTAAGTTTGTGTCTACTCTGCATTTCTTTGTGTCCTGCAATCTTTTTTCTTGTTGTGGTTTAGTATCTGTTTTGTTTACGAGGAAGTTAAAGTTAAAGGGAAACAAAAGAACATAACCAGACTACCAGAGAGTTGTTTGAGGCGGCACCCATGTGCGGAACATGAAATCTTTGCTTCTTGTTCTGGCTTCTTGTTGTTTTCTTTTCAGCAACCAATTAAACCAAACAAGTTAGGCAAAACATGGTGCAAAAGTCAACAGACAGCAACTGTAGTAGGTTTTGTAAATCATGCTTTAGCTGTTAACTTTGACCAATGGGACCTAATTAAAAAAGTGTCAAGAGACAATTGATTCCGTTTTTGAATAGATCTCTATGCTTTTAATATACGCCACAGTGCGTTTGTGTTTCTGTTTCTAATTCTGGTTTATCTTCCACCCGTTCATGTAGATATAACCAGGATTTGGATAGGCAGCTTCAAGTGGAATACTGCTTCAGGTAGATTGGTTCCGTTCTAAATTGAGAGGAAAAATGAGCATGGTATTGAAGTTCATTTTCTCTGCATTTCTTGTTTTTGGAGTGGTTTTGTTGTCAACCAATGCCGACCCAGTTGAAGACAAACAAGCTTTGCTAGATTTTCTTTACAATATCAGTCACTCACGCTCTCTCACATGGAATGCTAGCACCTCTGTCTGCAACAACTGGACAGGAGTGACCTGTAATAGTGATCAGTCCAGAGTAGTAGCCCTAAGGTTGCCTGGGTTGGGAATTCATGGTCCAATCCCACCCAACACTCTTGGTCGTTTATCAGCACTTGAGATCCTAAGCCTCAGATCCAATAGTATATCAGGTTCTTTCCCTGCTGATTTCTCCAGGCTCAAGAACTTATCCATGCTTTATCTTCAGTCCAACAAATTCTCAGGCCCATTGCCTTGGGATTTCTCGGTTTGGAACAATCTCACAATTCTTAATCTTTCTTACAATGGCTTTACTGGGAACATTCCTCCTTCAATATCTAATTTGCCTCACCTCACAGCTCTTAACCTTGAAAACAACTCACTCTCAGGTGCCATTCCTGATATAAATATTCCTAGTTTACAACAGCTAAATTTATCTAACAACAATCTGACTGGACCGGTCCCCAAATCTCTTGAAAGATTTCCAAGCTCGGTTTTCTCTGGTAATCATCTTTTATCAGAAACCGCTCTCCCTCCAGCTCTCCCAGTTCAGCCACCCAGTGCTCCACCATCAAAGAAATCCAAGAAACTGAGTGAATCTGCAATATTGGGGATTGTATTAGGAGGCTGTGTATTGGGGTTCGTGGTCATTGCTCTATTGATGATTTGCCGCTATTCTAAGAAAGAAAGAGAAGGTGGTTTACCAACAAAGTCACAGAAGAAAGAAGCATCTTCAGAGAAAAAAATTTCAGAGAGCCAGGATAAGAATAACAGGCTTGTATTCTTTGAGGACACTAGCCTTGCATTTGACTTGGAGGACTTATTAAGGGCATCTGCTGAGGTTCTTGGTAAGGGAACCTTTGGGATAACCTATAAGGCTGCTCTTGAGGATGCAACCACGGTAGTGGTGAAGAGACTAAAGGAAGTTACTGTGGGTAAAAAGGAGTTTGAGCAGCAGTTGGAAGTGGTTGGAAGTATTAGGCATCTTAATGTGTCTCCCCTGAGGGCATATTACTATTCCAAGGATGAGAAACTTACAGTGTCTGATTACTATGAACAGGGGAGTGTTTCTGCTATGTTACATGGTAAGTATCCAATTTTCAATCTTAAGCTCTTTGTCCTTGTTTTTTCTATGATTTGATGATACCCTTCAAATACATGTTACTTTTGGAAGCTGTTAGCAGTCATGTGACTGCAGGTTGCAGAGATGTAGCTAATACAGATACCAACATTTTGCAGGTAGAAAAGGGGAAGGCCAGACTCCACTCAACTGGGAAACAAGGCTAAGGATTGCAATTGGCGCTGCAAGGGGCATCACTCACATCCACACACAGAATGGAGGGAAGCTCGTCCATGGAAACATAAAATCCTCAAATATCTTCCTAAACTCTCAAGGATACGGTTGTGTATCTGACATTGGTTTGGCAACATTGATGAGCCCAATGCCCCCACCAGTAATGAGGACTGCAGGCTACCGTGCCCCAGAAGTTACAGACTCCAGGAAAGCAACTCACGCGTCTGATGTCTACAGCTATGGGGTCTTGCTGCTGGAGCTTCTCACCGGAAAGTCACCCACCATCGCGGCTGGTGGGGACGAGGTTGTTCACTTGGTGAGGTGGGTGAATTCTGTAGTCAGAGAAGAGTGGACTGCTGAAGTATTTGATGTGGCGCTCTTAAGACACGCCAATATTGAGGAGGAAATGGTAGAGATGTTACAGATTGGGCTAGCTTGTGTAGTGAGGGTGCCAGAGCAGAGACCAAAAATGAGAGATGTACTAAAAATGGTGGAGGATATTAGGCGAGACAATACTGAAAACCGACCATCCTCCGAAACTAATCCAGAGATTGTCTTTTCAACGCCAACACCTGAGGCAGCTGTAGTTGGCGGTACCTCATCTGCCCCTCAATGAGGTTGTCTCCTCTTTTGGTCGTAGGTGTCATAATTTTTTGTTTTTTTTTTCCTTATTTGAGATGATTTTGAATTGATGATTTAGTTTTAGTTGTTTGAGTTTGTCCATGTATCATCCTATTTCCATGGCAAATTTGGCCGCAAAATCCACTTTAGCAAACATTATCCAACTAAATTGAAAAGGAAACGGGGTTCATTGTCATTGCTTGATAATTCTGTATAATGGATTCTCAACCCATTGGAGTTGGGCTCTCCCTCTCCCTCTCACTCTCCCTCTCACCCTCTCTCATGAACACAGAGCTCTTAGAACATGTCCCCTCCGCTCCCATCCTTATTATTTGGCGGGCATGGTTCTTGCCTCATGAAGGCTATCCACATTTAGCTTTCTATTGTAATAATAAATCAGAAATAAAAAGGGAATCCATGAAAGAGGGATCCAGTTGTACTTTGCCCCTTGAAAGGCCTGACAGTGAAGGGCAAGGGCATATTCATCAGACCTGTTGGTTCCAGACGAGCTGGGAATAATGGAGAGGAATCCCGTCATCCACAGAAGATTACTGATAGACATGACTATACTCTGGTCCCGATTCCCTGGGACACTAAAAATGTGTCCTATTCCATGACGATTAGCTCATAAAGGTTACCCAGAAAAATAAAATAAAATAAACTGTTATAAATCGCAAGTATCTACAAAATCCAGTAGTTAGATCTAACAAAGAGTCAATGTCTAAACACAGAGCTATAGCAGGGAGCTGTTATTCTGGGTATGAAGTCTCTTTGGGTAAAACGCTTTCATTCCATCAATGTTGTTTCAGGATGTTGACTGTAATACACCTTCAAGTACCAGTACCACGCTGTTGTCAAATTCAAAAACGTATTCAATTCTTTTACCCTCACTAGTATGCATTATTCCAACAAAAAAAGGTTCAACCCGTGCACAAAACCAATTGTTTATCTCCCACAGACATAATTTAAGAACCAAGAAGGATTGGCATCAATAGGGAATAAATCTTGTATTACTCAAGAGGTAACCAAAATTTCTCACACTGGAATAAGAATTGGAAGCGTCACCAAAGAATCATAAATCTTCTAAACAACAATTACACAGGGGAAAAACAGATACTGGAAACAAGGACAACACATACATCTTCGCAACTGGGGTCAGAATTGATACCGAGTACAACCACACACGAAAATCGGATAACAAATCTTCAATCCTTAATATGCACAGCTCCAGCATCCAGAGTACTCTATAAACATAAGAATGCACATTTCCGGCTGCAACTCACTTCCTCACAATTCTTGTTCTAACACCACCTGAAATCCACAACACAAAATGAATGGCAATTGCTATAGAAGCACATATGATCACTCGCAAGATATCGGAACATGAACCAGATAAAAATGCATAATAGCCGGGAATACAAAGAATCCTCCCATACATTAAACGATAGTTCCCAAGTTCGAAATTGCTAACCTTCAACTTCCTCAAATTGAACTTCCTTAACCAGATCAGATGCTGCGTTGTATTCGAAGCTGCAATAACAAGAAGACCCATCAAAACCAACAGTAATCCCACCAAAAAAACACAAACTGCAACCTCAAATCGATAAGACTAACCCAAAAACACCAAGTACAAGCAGAAAATGGATTGCGAATCAATTAAACTCCAAAAGTTTTTTACCTATTGGCAAAAGCCACGTCAAGTTCAAAGTTAGACGCGGATTTAGTAGCTTCAACTATGGCGTTAACAATTTCGGTCTTTAGCGTGCTAGCGATGAGCAGATCATACTCCGTTGGAATAATAATCGCCAAGAAATTATCACTCAATTCGCTCAAACACAGCCTCTCAACAGCCGCCAGTATAATCCGTCGTTTAAGCGCGTCGGTCTCAGGGTCAAAAACGTAAACAGCAAAATCCGTAATCAACAACACGCGCCGTTTCATCTTCCCCGAGCCGGTGAATTTCAACACCTTGTCGGCGAAGAGCACCTGCTTGTCCCCTAAAAACAAACACAAAACAGATCAAAACGACGCAGTACGTGAGCAACAAAAATCCGCGAAACGAGAAAACGGCGAGAATCGAAATCTAGAAAAAAAAAATGGAGGTACCTAAACCTAACCGAACCGAGCCTACCTTGTTTCTGCAGGACCTTCATGATATTAGGATGCGAAGGCACGTCGATGTAATCGCCTTTGACGTCCCGGTGCCGCGACGCTTTTCTGCGGACCTTGACGCCCATGAACGGCTCCTGGTCGTCGCTGACGTTGCTCCCGGAAGTGCTCAGCCGCGTCTTGTCGTTCTCCTCCTCCGCCGCTTCATCGTCGTCGTTTTGCGGGAGCTGCGAATCGTCGACCTGGACGCGCCGGTTGCTGTTGTATCTGTTCATTTCTATTCCACGGCGCGTTTTTTCTTTTCTTTTTTTCTTTTGTTTATTTATTTATTTTTTTGTTTAGGGAGGGAAAAGGAGAAGAAGGTGCTTTGGGTGGGTGGGTGGGGTGGTGGCGAAGGAGGTGGCTGTGTGCTAGCTGGACGCGGAGTTCTGGTGGCGCGTCATGTGCTTATGGTCTTGGATTCTCACGCCAACTTGTCAAGGTCGAGTCAATTATTGGGTATTTTGGGTTTGGGCCGGCCAGTGACAATAACAATTAACTAGTCTTCTTAATTGGAGCATTTATTTTTAAGACATGCCTTAATGTCTTCTTCCTTATCTTAATGCCTTTAATTAATCGAGCGCATATGATTAGCTGCGCATAGAATCTTTCTTTTGCAATTACGTGTCGAAATAGAGAGTAAAGTTATTGGGCCTGTGGATCCATGTGAGATTCTCTTTTATCTTTTTCATTTTGATTCTTTTCTTATCCTACTACTACTATAATATTTTGCTATACCCAATAATAGCGCTTACGTCGGTTTTTGTGATATAAATTCACTACTGAAATTAAAAAACTATTCCCTAATTAAATTACATTTTGGTTGAAAGCCAAAGACGTATCCAATATCGCCAAATAGACCAGAATCTAACTTTTTTTCTCTCTTATTCTTTTTTTTCTTCTTTTTGCCATTGGTCAGAGTTACACGTTGATTTTGTCAAAAGTCGAAGTTCCCATTCCACCAACAAATTCCAGAAAGGAATTTTAATTTCACAAAACCATCATCTATCTATAAGAATTGATTCTCTTCAATCTAATTTTGTGTGTGTTATTAGTTATTATATTTCTTTGTTTTACCAAAAAAGAAAAAGGAAAAAAAAGGGGAGAGATTTTATTCAGCTGGCACTTTCGGCGAAAATAAGAGGTTAACGTACATAAAACGCTAATAAGGGCCCACCACAAAGAGGAGAGGAAAAAGAATAAGCGATAACCTAATAAACCAGCAATCAGGGGGCGAGAGAGATCACAACAAAACAAACCTCACAAAAAAAAAAGAAGAAAACACAAGGAAAAGCCTCCTCCCTCCCTCTCATTTCCGTTACTTCTCTTCTCTTCTCCTCCTCCTCCTCTTCTTTTTCTCTTTGTTATTTTTATTATAATTATCATCATTTCTCCTCTCTTCCCCATCCTAACCGCTTCTCCTCCTCTTCCTTCTCTTCCAACCAGGTACGTTTTCTTCTTCAAAATTTCTCATTCTCTCTAATCCTCAACATGCAAACAACAACAACATCAACGCGCGTAACTTTCACGTGCCTGATCTGAATAGGAGGATCTAACCCTTTTTCTTTTCTTTTGTATGTGTGTGTTGCCACACCCGCAGGTTCTCGAGATGGCATCGAAACGGATCTTGAAAGAGCTCAAGGATTTACAGAAGGATCCTCCCACATCTTGCAGCGCAGGTATGCTCTACCACTACTCGCATTCTCTGTTTCGGTCTTTTGGTTCTTCGTCGTCGTCGTCGTCTCTGTTTGACTTGATCTCATGCACGGCGGTTACCAGACGCTGATTCCTTTTTTTGCTTTTGGTGTTGCGGAATTTCATGTTTAATGTGTGTAATCAGATGACGTGTGTGATTATGTTAAAACTCTAATCAGGAATGAGATTATTATTATTGTGGATTCAAATTTTTTGTTGTTTATTATGGTTGAATTTTTGTGTTGGATTGATTTGTGGTTCAGGACCTGTTGCGGAGGACATGTTCCATTGGCAAGCAACAATTATGGGCCCTCCAGACAGTCCTTATGCAGGGGGTGTTTTCCTAGTCACCATTCATTTCCCTCCAGACTATCCTTTCAAGCCACCCAAGGTAGCCTATAAAACTTTTTTTTTTCTCAGCTCATAACCCGTTTCATAATATGTATCCAACCTTCAATGCTACATACAACTCATTCGTACAACCTAGTACTGTGCTCTTATACCCCTGATGACATGACATATTGACATGGCCATATCTGTACATGTCTTGATAACATGTCTTGACATTTGTTTCTGTCATTTGCTCAATGTCTAACAAGAAATGAAGAAGGAAAATGCTGAGTAGTTTTAGTCTTCATTGCATCTGATTGCATGTCATGAGTGATGAAACATGTGTGTGAACCTTCTGTACGGGAGGTTATGATATGTGAGAATCCACAAGAGAGAAAGAGACGTAGCTGTCTTCTTGTCTCACTGTTGGTGGATTTGGAATTTGAAACATCAGACGCTGTTAGAATATGGGTTATGATTTTGAATTTGAACTGCCTATCAATCAGTCATAGTAGGAATGGGTATTCTTATCATTTCCTATAGGATGGGGAGCCACAACTCATGGAAAATTACCATACGTCTCGGCCCTGTCGCGACACTAAATGATGAAATGTTGGTCAGGAAAATGCATTTGAACGAATACAGAGTATTCACTACTGTTCTTCCCCATGTTTAAAACAAAAGCTATTAGTACTTACCTTTTTATTGTGATTAAATCTTGGGAACTAATTAGTGCATAATTCCAGCTATATTTGCGTTAGTGGTATATATTGATCTCCTTATTTCCTGTTTCCTAATGTTGTTGAGATCTCTATATTTGACTGTTTAGTTGAAATGTGATTCTATGAGTGACTCTGGCCATCTGTACTCTTACTTAACAAATTTTATGTCATATAACTTGCAGGTAGCATTCCGAACAAAGGTATTTCATCCAAATATCAACAGCAACGGCAGCATTTGTCTTGACATCTTGAAGGAACAATGGAGCCCGGCATTAACCATATCCAAGGTTCTTATTCTTCAAAGTTATTTGGAAATTAAGTCTAAGTCATAGTCCATGCACATAACACCTGTGATTCTACTGCAAGGTTCATTCTGGAAAACTAGGAAGATAGTAATTCAATAAGCCTATTCATTTCACGCTTCAGAATGAATTGAATGAATCGAATGATTAACTGTGTCCTTACATATACATGCTGTTATAACAAAAAGGATCACCTTAAAACATATTTTTCACATTTTAGGAATTCAATTAATGAATGCTCTGTTCCTGTTTTTATTTTCACTGTTGAATGTCTCTGGCTGCATATTATTTTGCTAATTTCTTCGGTCGCTTAAAGTATTCTCTTTTTCTTTTATTGCAGGTCTTGCTTTCAATCTGTTCACTATTGACAGACCCAAATCCTGACGATCCTTTGGTGCCAGAGATTGCTCACATGTACAAAACAGACAGGAATAAGTATGAGACGACTGCAAGAAGCTGGACTCAGAAGTATGCCATGGGCTAAATGATCCATGGTGAGCAAGCGACAGCCTCTTTGTTTTAAATTTTTCGTCTTCAATGTATCAATGTTTGTGCGTCTCTTTAATGAAAATGGGCTACAAGTGGTCCTTAACAACCTCCCTATTCAAAGGTGCAAAGAATATGTTCTCTTAAGTTGTATGGATAATGTGACGTTGGAACAATGAAATGTATCTCAATTTCACTGCTTTAACCTTCCTCCTCGAAGATCACTCTGGTACTGGTACCGGTTTAATTGCTTATTGTCTTGGCTTCGAACATGTTTCTGCCCTAGTTTCATTCTTGTATTATTTTGTGGCCGGAAATGATAGATTATTTTTGTGTCAAGATGTTGACATGGCATAAGCAATCATCAGAATCCGAAGTGGTTAGAACTAGAGATGGTCCGTTTTGGATTATGAGAAAAGTAAAGAAATCCGTAACCAATTACGTATTCTTAATATGAGAAAACCATCCCAAAAAGAATATGAGAATAACAAAGTAACCCTTAAGTATTGTGTTACCTTTTGGGAAGAATTCATGAATTTAGTACTGATAAAAAGATAGGGAAAGATCGGATTGTGAGCGTAATCACTTTTGTTTGTTGCCGAAGTGCACGAACAACAAAATATTTCACCTACATGTATTTTCATCCCACCTGCGCCCAAGTTTCGCTGCTTTTAATTTTTTTATTTTGTTAGCTTTCTCCTTGTAATTTTTATATACAGTATTGGCGCAACTCAAAAAAATATCCCCCAACCCTCTGTGTGCCTAGCAGAATATTTTTTTGGTGAAAAGTACTATAAGTAAGCATAATGTCTAGCTATTATTTACTAATAGAGTACTGATCCATGGAAGAAAAAGCAAAATGATTGGGCTTATCAGTTCTTTTAAGTTATACTATTCGTTTGTCAATTGATTGGGCTTATGGCCCTTAGCGATTTGTACCATTTGAAGATTAAGGTCCACAGATATATTTTTTTTCTTATAATTAATAACATTTTTTTTATTAACAAACTTGAACTCTTTTTTTTTTATTATTATTATAGCAAACTTGGAATTTGGAAAAGCCTGATATACTACACGAAAACAACCTTCAAAAAGGTTTAGAACAAGGCAACTACCTTGAGAAATAACTGGAGCCTCACTAGAATCCAACAATTTTCTTTATTCTGATATCAAGGTAAAATAAAAGAATTCAATTTTATAAGACATAAAATGAAAGAATTTATGCAACCTAGACCAAAGATTAACCAAAAAAAAAAAAAGGAAGAGACCAAATTGCATTACTTATTAATATTTTATTCAATATTAACTGTATAATCATTTACTATTGCATTTCATGAGTTTGGATCAAAGTTCTGTCACTGTACTCCCGTCAAGTTGAAGATTCTTTACAATATAATTTGATTAAGCAATCAATACCAAATCTATTAATTTATACTATCACGGGACATCCAATGCCTATATTGGAGTTCTTTATTGATGAAGGGATGGCATAAAGGAAGAAATGGAGAAAATGGAGGTACCTAAACCTAACCTAACCTACCTTGTTTCCGCAGAACCTTCATGATATTAGGATGCGAAGGCACCTCGATGTAATCGCCTTTGACGTCCCTGTGCCGCGACGCTTTTCTGCGGACCTTGACGCCCATGAATGGCTCCTGGTCGTCGCTGACGTTGCTCCCGGCCGGAAGATCACTCTGGCACTGACCGGTACCGTGTTTAATTGCTTATTGTCTTGGCGTCAAACATGTTTCAGCCTTGTTTCATTCCTGTATGTTTTTTGTGGCCGGAGGTTCATAGCTTCGGAAATAGATTATTTTTTGTGTCAAGATATTGGCATGGCATAATCAACCACCACAATCAGAAATGGTTAGAAGTAGAGATGGTCCGTGTTGGATTCTTAATATGAGAAAAATAAAGAAAGCCGTAATCAATTACGTATTCTTAATATGAGAAAACCATCCCAAAAAGAATATGAGAAAAAAATAAAGAAATCCTTATCTATTGTGTTACCCTTTGTGTTGGGTTATATAGGTTATGGGGCCCACTAGAGGTGGTGAGGCCCACTGGATCCACCCATAAGTTGGGTGCTCATATGTAACCCTAATATACCTCCTATATATACTTATTATTCTTTGGCATAAGAGCTAAGAATAGCATATACAAGGGTGGCTAGGTTACACCCACACACACCTAACACACAGCTCTAGAAGAGAGGTTTAGGCAGTGGAAACTATGGGGTTGATCCGACACACTGTGACAACCCTACACGACCGGTAGATGAAGACCTGGACTCCAAGATCTTCCACTTCCGCTGCAAGGACATCAAGTAGGTGTCCTAATTTACTTTATTCAGGATATATGTTATCCTTCATTGGTAGCGGAGCCTAGAGTCTTTATCTCTGGTCTAAGTTTCCAATCGAATGCCTATTTTTTTTGTATGATTCACATGTTCACATGCTTTATTCTGTAAGGCTTGTGTTCTGTTTGATTCTATCGGTTTTATGTAAATCTAGAATTATTTTACGGCCAATTTGCAATTTTTGATATTGCATATTCACTAATTTCCGTAATTAATCGGTTGCATACTTGAATCAATTTTTTTGTTTGATCCGTTGTTTGGTTAATATGAGTTATTAATCAATCGAAAAAAAGGTGTTTGTTTTCCTGACGTTGTGTTTGACCGGAAACAAAAGTTTTTTTTGGATGTATTATTTGTTGGTTCGTTTTCAACATGTTGAAACTGGAAATTTCCCTTGATCAACAAATATAGATTGATTGTATGTTCAATGGCAATATTTATTGGTGAATTATGGTGAATATTGGATCTGTGCATGAGTTGTTTTGGAAACCCAATAGCAGAAAACCCCAATCCCGATTATTCACCGCTCACGGCGGTGGACAAAGTGAGGACTGCTGCAGATGGCAGCGAGAAGAAGATTGCTGCAGACGGCGGCAAGGCAGAGATCCGCTGCACACGGCGGCGACCCAACCAGGAGGGGACTCTCACCGCAGCGCCACACGGTGGTTGCACGATACCGGCGCAATTCCTTGAGCCCGGAACGGTGGAGTGCGGTGGCTGTAGTGAACCGACGAGTGAGTCGTCGGTTGTGGCTCCATGGGTGGCGACTGGCGAGCAGTGCGGCCGGAGAAGGCGAGGCGGCGTTCGTCGTCGTCGAGCCGCTCTGTGTCGCTGTGTCCTCGTCGGTCATGGCGACTGGCAGGGGTAGGCAGCAAGGGCCGCGGCGCGCTATTCGTTAGCGTGTCCGGCGACGCCCGCGGCTGCAGTGGTGGTTCTCATTGCCACTACACCCTCCGGTCACGGCGGCCTCGTTCACTGCAGGCGGTGGACTGCTCCGGTGGGAGCTTTGTGTGCTTAGAAGGCGGCGGCGGCTGGTTCTCCTTTGGGGAGAAAGTGATGAAACCCTAGGGTTTCATTCCACGCCCCAACGTGCCCATTACAAAAAAAAAAAAAAGGAAATGAAGGGTAAAAGAAAAACTGCCGAGCCACATGAGCTAGAGCCATATGGGCTCTGAAAAAAAAAAATTGTTTTTGGGCTTTCGGAGTCATATGGACTCCAGTATTTTTTTTTTGAGCCGCTGAGCCATATGGGCTTATGAATTTGGACTACTGGGTTAGTGCAATTTATTGGGCTTTAGTAGTCTATTAACTGGGTTTGGACAAATTTAATGGGCACAAGGCCTATGGACTATTATTTAAGACATAAGGTCTTACTAATTTTATTTTGTATGGCCTATATTAAACATATAGTTTAATTAAAATTAATTTGGGCATATGGTCTAAATTAATTTTTTCTTTTATGTGGCCCATGGTCTAAAATTAATTTGGGCAGATGGTCTAAAATTGTATTCTTTCCATCAACATATGGTTGAATAAAATAATATGGACTTATTTTAGACATATGGTCTAAATTATTATTTTTATTGGGTTTGAAACCTAGTGAAAATGACTAAAGTCTAATATTATTTTTAGAAAGGGACGGTCCTTTTAGACATATGGTCTAAATTAAATTTCTTCTATTGACATATGGTCAAAGAAAATATAATAATGATGGACTCATTTTAGACATATGGTCTAAAAATTAATTTTATTTTGGGTTTATGACCTAGATAAAATTAAATTGTCTATCTTAGACATACGGTCTAAGTAAGTTTTATTTTATGGGCTTTTGGCCTAAATAAAATAAAATTAATCGAGACAAAAGTCTAGTATTATTATATTTTTTTTTAAGAGATGGTCGATTTCAAAATAATTTTTTTTAGGCACACGGCCTAAATAAATTTTATTTTTTATCTCATGACCTTAGTAAAATTTGTCCATGCTAGACATATGGTCTAACTAAATTTTATTCTATGGCATACGGCTTAGAATAAAATTATGAAGGGTTCCAATATTTTTTTCTTAATAGATCCAGAAAAAGAAATTAGTCACATGGACTAATTCTTTTGACATAAATTTTGTGTTTATGTTTTATCACCAATAAAATACAATCCAAATATTTCTAGACCATTTTCTTTGTGAATTTGGCACGAGAAATATTTACCCAACGGTTCAAGCAAGAGTAATACACGATTACCTGCTTTAATATTAATTGATTTAACATTATGAACTAGTTGCTATTTAGTTTAGCATCACATGTTAATTAGTTTAACATTGTTGGGTTGTTCAAAAAAAAAAAAAACTTATAATCCACATGGGATTATAAAATTGTGTTTGACAAATATGTTGTTTGGAGAATGATTAATGCTTAGCTGTGTTATTGGTTAAATTAATTTTCATTATGCATTCAACTTTAGGACGATGACTGGGAACATAGTGAACTTTCGACTCCGGGTTATGTGTATGATTATTAACTTAGCCAATCGAAGCTTAGCATTATATATGTATGTATGTTGAACATTATACTTTAAGTGTGATCCTTTTGTGTATTTTATTTGTTAAATATAAATACTGCTTCATATGAATTGTCGCATAGCTCAACAAAAGGTTGATGCTTAATGGCGATAATCATAAAATTTGGAATTTAGTATTCCAATATGTGCTGGTAGAGCAAAAGTGCTCTTGTGATCATCACTATTGTCATGAAAGTTGAAGACAAATCAGTACGACAAACCATACAATGCAAAGTACTGTTGCAATAAAACTGTTGCAATAATGACCAAAAGGGTCATTTTCAAATGATGAAATTGGATAGTACGAATTTGTACTTTACTTTGCATGAGTTAGCAAACTTTGTGTTTGCGACAGTTTTAGTTTGTGTGTAACTGAATATAATTCTTAGTGAATTATAGACTCAGGAGTCACACATTATATTGTATGGAGAAGTGATACCTGATCAATGTTAAGTCTCACATGGAGATTAAATGTTTTGACATGTAAGTAGCAATAATAAGGTGTTGCTTAAATACACATATCATACAAGTTAGTCTTGTGTAACATATGAGATGTGAACTTACATGATAGAAGTCTTTTCTGACATGTCTTGGTTTTAGTAACCATACATACTTTCATGACAAATTATAAAATTGATTCTGTTTCAATTTTATATGGCTTTAGTCTTATTACCGAATAATGCTAGATTTGGTCATACGGACCAACAGAGAATGCCAAGGTTAGCAAATATTGTTTGCTTCCTAGCATTATACAAGTAGAACTGTCTGCTTGTGAGTGTTATCTAGCTGATTATTGACCATCTGGTAAAGTGATTGAAGCCAACTCTTCATTGTTATTTGTCCACCTGAACATCTGCGGGTCCATTCACGTATGGACTAGGCATCAAGCATGTTATTCATATTTTTTTTTCATTATGCCCAATTACATCTATTTAATGTTTTTTTTCTCTAATTTTTTTTTGAGGCATTAAGTTGTTTCAAAAGCTATATGAGCTTAATAGAAAATTATCTAGATATGAAGATACAAGATCTTCACGTTAATTGTGATCGTTTTGTCGATCCAATCAGTTGGGCATGTGATGAAAGGATATAGTGCATTGGTTGACTATTCCTAACAATCTATGACCAAATGTGTTATAGAGTGGCATAATGGAATGCTTCTGTAACGGTTAAGTAAACGAGGGCGCAAACCTAATTGCCACATGGGTAATATTTAATTGGTTGCTGCCTATATACTTAACAGTATGCCTACATTGTCAGTTACAACTACTTTACATATGTTGTTGAGTAGAATGCTTCCCACCAAGTGTTTTAGTAACCTTGGAAGTTATGCTACTTATAAACATTATTCCTCTCTAGCTGGCAAGATGTGCCTTCAGAGGAAGAAAAGTGTCTTATGAGATACTTACTAACCTCTAAGGTTATATGTTTATAAGTCAACAGAACAGTGGGAGTGTAACTGAGATTAAACCAACAGATGTTACATTCTTAGTGATTGAGTTTCCTAAGAAGGATGAGGTAGGTTAAGGCCTATCTTTATTTGAGGAAGAGGATTAAGACGTGCAAGGATTACTTTATTCGAGTGGGAGGTTTTTTACAGATGATGAATTAGTTTCTCATCAATAAACTTCCTCATCATCAAGTCCGAATAAAAGTAATCTTGTTGTTCCAAGTGGGAGCGATAAAGAAAGATCTTGTTCTAAGTGGGAGCGAGATTAACGTTTTTAATCCGAGTGGGAGCCATGTTGATCCAAATGGGAACAACATACCTGAATTACAATTTAGTGTGATTCTCATAAAAGATTATCGTTGATGATTTGACATCGAAGATAGTGGGTCTTTTATGATATTCCTACATGATGAGCCTAGAAGAGGCTGCCTCAAAATCCTTCTAAAGAAAAAAAAGGACAAAGGCACTTGAGGAACAGATGGAGTCAATGAGAGTCAATAAAGTTTAAGAACTAGTTGATCTCATTGAAGGACATAATGCTATTGGGAACAAATGTGTTTTCATAAGCAAGCTTAAGGCTGGTGGCATAGTTGAGAAATTTAAGACTCAACTAATAGGTAAAAAGTACATCACAGAAAGAGATAGGTTACAAGAGTCAAACTCGATTTCTGTGAGTTTTACCTATACATGGACGTTTCTAGCTATTATTTCAAACTTAAACCTTGGATTACGTCAGACGGATGTAATAATGCCTTTCTCAATGGAGATAGAATGAAACAGATTGTGTTTCATTAAAGAGGACCACAAACATACGGTTTGTAGACCTTAAAAGTCTATATTGGTCTTCTAGTCCTGAAGGCATGTACCAAGTAAGTTTGTAATTTACATATAGTATATATATGGCATACTTATAGCTAGAAATGATATGGAGTTTAATCAACAAGGTAAAGAACCTAGTTGTCATCTCAATCGAGATAGATGATATGGATAATGATTGCATATAATCTTGAAATTAAGATTTCAAGATATTGTTTCAAGAAATTATTGTATTTCTCGTAAGAGAAGTGCACTAATAAAGTTCTGGAATAATACAATATGCATCATTATAATCCTATCTAAACTCATATCAATAAATGCCATACTTTGAGAAAACGTGTGTCCTAAGACTCCTGATGAGAGTGATGAATAAGCCAAGTTCCATAACGGAGCGCAGTCGGAAGTTTGTTGTACACTATGGTGTATGATAGACTAGATATTGGCTAAGCAAATGGCTTAACAGATAGATGTCAATCCGACCTAGGCATAGCACATTACAAGCAGTTAAAAAGGATCATGGAATGTCTATACAAGTCTGCTGATTATGTTTTTATCACCAAGTTAGGAAATGTCCTTCTTGGTTGAATACACAAGCTTTGATCATGGAAAAGATCTAGATGGTAGAAAAGTCTACATCTAGATATATGCTCTTACTAAATGATGGCGCCATATCATAGAGTAGTAAGAAATGATCATGTGTATTCTTGACTGTGATTGAGGCTAAATATGCGGCTCTCGCTTCAGCAGTGTAAAAGTTATTTGGTTGAATAAATTCTTGGATTTGTGAGATGGATAATGCATAGAACACTGATCTAGTGTTAGTCGACTATGACAGTGAGACTGCAATTTCCATTGCCAAGAATGGTTAGTTTCACCAAATAAGTAGACATCACATACAACTATGCAGATGGCATTGTTGTATGCAAGGTTGTGAATGTGAAGTATCTGTCTATAAGAGACAAGTGATCAGATGCACTGTTTAAGCCTTTACCTTGGGATGTGTTTGTGGAACACGTTAGGTATTAAAATTGTGTAGGCTTAAGTACTTCATTTTATGCTTATTATTTTCCCAAAGTTCACAACCTGTGTTTAATGTTCATGCTATCAAATAAGTTGATTTGCATACATACATGTGGATGAATGTTATGTACATTCCTCATTTATTTTGTTTAAAAGTATGTCGAGTAGACACGAGGTTAGCCCTCTCACACGGGTAACCGCCTCCTTATCTTAGTGATAAGTGGAGATGAGACAGATTTTAAGCGAAATTATCAGACGGACAATTTGAGAGCTTGTGGCTTAAAATCATAAATGTCGACTATATTATGACATAAGGTCATTTTTAATGGTGGAATACGTTCATCAAGTCTACTTAGTGGGCCAGATGTGAGTTCAAGTTGATGTGTAGATCGAGGAACTCAAATTTGGACACATATGGTGTCTAAATATCATCTGTACAACATTCCATATGGGAAAGACATACGCTCCACGGGAAAGGAGAAAATGCTGTAGCACATGTTTCATACCATGTGTGCGTTTTGTCGACCACGGGTTAGCTAGAGTGTGATCTCAAATTCTAGTTGTGTGAGACCTGGAGCTTCTATGATGGCTCTACCTTATGTACCCTCAGTACTCCTATCAGAGACTTGAGAATCGGTTTGATGGTCGCTATCTTAGTATGTTGCCTAAGGACCATGTACACAGATTCGGTCTGGCGGGACATGTCTAGAAAAGCGAGTTGGGCCGGGTCAAGGGAATCGTGAGAAGAGGAAGGTCATAGACAGAATCACATTAGCCTTGTATTCACCGGTGCACCAGTTATGACGTACGATTATAATTGTGAATACATTGCGTTGTACTGCGTTGCATTACGTTGCATTGCATCACGTTTTGATAGAGGAGATCATATGGATGATTCCTAATGTGATTCAGATGATCTAGGGCACTTGCATACTTTTTGATCTACTTGCAGGTACTTTCTCGATGAGAGGCTACATATCCCTAACAGGTGTATAGCATTTTGCTCTCACAGTATGCCGGTCGCACTGTCCTATTTCCTTGTATGACTATTGCTGTTGTGGCAAGAATGAGTTTCTTGCAAATTGGTGTTTTGAGCACTCTCACTTATGTGTGAGTGGGAGATGTTGGGTTATATAGGTTATGGGGCCCACTAGAGGTGGTGAGGCCCACTGGATCCACCCATAAGTTGGGTGCTCATATGTAACCCTAATATACCTCCTATATATACTTATTATTCTTTGGCATAAGAGCTAAGAATAGCATATACAAGGGTGGCTAGTTTACACCCACACACACCTAACACACAGCTCTAGAAGAGAGGTTTAGGCAGTGGAAACTATGGGGTTGATCCGACACACTGTGACAACCCTACACGACCGGTAGATGAAGACCTGGACTCCAAGATCTTCCACTTTCGCTGCAAGGACATCAAGTAGGTGTCCTAATTTACTTTATTCAGGATATATGTTATCCTTCACTTTGTAACTTGAAATTTTGCTTTTAGATTTTTCTCTTTTACTGATTTGTTCTCTCAGACATGTCGATCTCATGTGTCTCACCGTCTAATTCCATGGTTTTTCTGCTTTGTATGCTGGCGGATCTGTTTTCCTCTCTACGGAGATAATTCTCACCAATTTGTGTATCTTTTCTTTTTGGTCGTCCATTTTGGATATCTTTAGCATGCCTTTTGTGAAGAATTCATAGATTTCAGAAATTTGTGAAGAACTACTGTTAAAAATAGAGAAAGATCGGCCGGATGTATTGAATAATTTATAATTTATAAATTATTGCATCAAATCCTAACTAGTTTTGTACAAGTTTTTGAAAACTAAATAGGTGGTCGATTGATTTTGAGTTTAAAATTAAATTCTCCTAAAGAGTGGCAAATTTATTTTATGTTCATGTAGTGGAATGACCTATTTGGTCCAATCTAATAAAATAAGTTTTGTACCCTAATATTTTGAAATTCTATCATTAAATACACGAGTATGGATGGATGTCACAATAATGTGTGACCACACATAAATGTGTTGTAGATGAAAATGAAGTTGTTAACGGTAGAAACATGGATAGCATCATATGAACTCCTATATACACAAGTTTTGAGTATGTTAAAAATTTGGAGGAAATTACACATCCCATACAAAACGAGTGGCAAGCAATGAACACTTATATGTAAAAAAAAAAAAAAAAAAAAAAAAGTTTTTTAGAGTTATGTTAAGATTTTGGAGGAAATTACACACTTTCCATGCAAAACAAGTTGGGCTACCATCATCTGAACAAAATAGTGAGAGATATGATTTAGTAGGAAAAAAATATAATAGTATTTAATTACTATTATAGATGAATAAAAAATATATATATATACCTTGCAAAAACTTAATTTTTAGTAATTCTTCATCAAACAACAACGAAAATATATCCTTTTTACTATTTTATAATATCAAATAATTCAATGTGACTCAATTTATTAATTTAAAACCTAGATTGAAAATAGAATAATTTATTTTATTCTTATAATTTTTTTTGCATTTTTAATAAGAAAAAAAAACTAACAACTAACAAATCAAGAATATCAAATAATACAAACAAACAACTAAATAAGTATATGTGTCAGATAGTTCTATCATTTTACAAGTTGGATGGAATAGTTTCATAGTTAACAAAATGCTAATGATATACAAGATTAGACTAACACCTCCTGGGTTGAATGGGTTGAAAAGACTAATCCAGGTCCTCTATGGTGCAACCAAAATCTGAAAAGTTAAGTATTTATTTTATAAGTTGGATGGAGTAGTTTCAAGTTAAGTATTTATTTTATAAGTTGGATGGAGTAGTTTCATAATAAACAGAATGCTAATGATATACAACATTAGAGTTAACACCTCCCTGGATTGTATGGGTTGAAAGGCTAAAGAGTGAAATAAAAATCGAGGAGCTCTATGGTGCAACCAAAATCTGACCAGTTCAAGTATTTATTTTCGTTTGCTTGGGGCTTCAAGCTCTATTATAGCCAATTAGGGGGTGGCAATTAAATCAGTATACCAATAATCCAATCGATTCCAGCTCCCTTAGATTAATCAGTAGGGATAGATAGGCAATGTAATACAAATTTACAAGGTAAGTGAGGTGGGCCTTGGATGAGAAATTAATCCATTGGATAAGCAGGCCTTAATGCGAAAGTTCGAACTTAGTTTTCGTTTTGGACAATTAATTGCTTTCCCCACCCAAAAGTATGATAATAGGCCCGTAAGGCAAAGAGCCCATCTCGTAACTGTGTTTGTATCCCTTCTAGCATCTTTTCTCATTTGCTAGGGGATGATTGGGCGTGATGGCTTATATGTTCTTTGGGATTTGAGTTATACTATTTGGTGGTCATTATGGCCCTTATTTTTATCATTTGAAGATTGAGGTCCATAAGGATGATCTTGCCCGTTCAGCTCCCCAGCAACAAGCTTTTTCTTTTCTTTTTCTATTCTTTAGACTTAATTCAATGTTTTTATTAACAAACTTGGAATTTTTTTATTATAGCAAACTTGTAATTTAGAAAAGCTTTATCTATTAGACGAAAAAACCATAAAAAATTAAAACAAGACGACTACCTTGAGAAATAGATGGAGTCTTACTTGAAGCCAACAGTTTTTCTTTATTCATGATATCCAGATAAAATAAAAATTTATGCAACGTAGACCAAAGATTAAAAAAGAGAAGAGACCGAATTGCATTACTTATTCATATTTTATTATTCAATATTAACTGTATAATCATTAAATATTGCATTTCATGAGTTTGGATCAAAGTTCTGCGACTGTACTCCCGTCAAGTTGAAGATTCTTTACAATATAATTTGATTAGCAACTAATATCAAATCTATTAATCTATATTATCACGAGACATCCAATGCCTATATTGGAGTTGCAGCCGCCCGCTATCTTCATTGAAATATATCTTGTCTTACGGTCGGAAATCTGCTGTAATAAGTGGATGATCGAAATTCAAATGCGAAACTCTTCTTGCAGCTACAACTTTAATTACCAGGGTAGCCTGACAGTCTAAGTTTGACTCTCTTTTTTCCTTTTTGTGTTCATAAGAAAGCTTTGATTCATTGAAATAATGGGTGGTGAATCAAAACCCAGGAAGACAAAATGCCATATATACCCAAACACAAACGATTTAATAAAGAAAACAAGAAAGGAAATATCTATCATGTCAACAATGAGAAGTAGACTAGCTACTCCCAGGAATTCAAGAACAGCAATTAAAATAATATTCTTGTTCCCCATACAAAACCAACTCCATTGCACTTTATAGGGTGTTTTTTTTTTTGTTCCATAAACAATTGTAATTAAATATCACAGGATATGGTGACCCATGTCGTTTTTATGTTCTCGTATTGTTTATTGTACGAATTACAGATGTCAAATATTCAACCTACCCAAAATCTAAGTCCAAGCTCTGGCTTGATTAAAATAATTCCTGCAAATGGGTCGTGCCCACGAGTGGGAGAAAGCATGGTCCCTGAAAATCTGGTTCATTAATTTAAACCAAACCTGAACCTAATCTCAGTTTCAAAGCAGAGAAGAAGAGGAGAGAAAAAAAAAAAAGGAAGAAAAACATCTATCACGGTTTCAGGCACTACATTTGTTTCTAGTGAAGACAAAGCACAAAGTCGAAATGTTCACAATCTCCATTCCACTAAAAGACTTAATATTTAGTGTAGATTATGAACTGATGTACTCGTTGGCAGAGCACTTTTGAAGCTGGGTATTCAGTTGTTAATTAGCTTTAGGTTATTAATGGGGGTTCACCTGAGATGTCAATTAGTAGTCACTAATTATTGTCTAATGACTCTGTGATATTCAATGAACAGACCATTATTGGCTCAGAAACGGCTAATTAACTTTAAAGCACGCCATGGCATTTTCACATGGACCCAATTTTTTCATGCTACACCAGAAAATTGATTAGGTGAAGGTTATATGCCTACCTGTGGACAAGAAATCTTTGGCAAAAAAACATGAAACTAGCTAAAAAGCGTCCCACAAAATCAGTACATTGTTTGGACACTTTTGAATTGAAGCATCTCAATATGTATATCTCATAGATGTTGATTAAAATTTAGCCTTAGAAAACCAATCAAATTAACCACTCCCTCTTCCTGTTTTCCTGTTCTCTTCAATTTTGTTTAAATGAAATGATCAATAGACAGAAAGAGATTCTGTCTCATACAGTAGAATACTAATTAATGTACTCTTAGCTATCACATTGCAACATGATTTGGGATATCTAATCCTCCTTGTAGAATAATTAAAAGAATAAAACCAATATATAACTCCAGCAAATCCCTTTATTTATTTTTTTTTAACTACAAAATCCCCATTTTCCTACTCTGACAAGACTTTATGAGATTCTATTCAATTAGGCATTTAAGCTTTGAGGGATGAATGGCGCAGGCATAAATATATATACAAAAAAATCTGTATGTATGTATGTGCACTTCAAAGCTCAGTGTACACTGTTGTTACTCCCAATTAAAAGCCACGTCAACCCCACATGGGAAAGTACACGTGCCTCTCTCCTGTCTCCCTTAAAGGGCGGAAACAGCGCCGGTCACCGGTAGCTCAACAGTGCAAGTGTCAGTGGGCCCCCACCTCTGTTGTGAATTCTCAAGACCGAGCCCCCTTATATAAGGTCTCTATCCACCTATATATTGTCTTTTTTATGCCTTAAAATAGAACTTGACAAACAAAAAAAAAACAAATTCTTAAACTAATTTGTGTCAAAACAAAGTAATACAAAATAGTAAACGAGTCCTATTATTAGCCTACGAATATTGTAGCAATGTGGAAAGCCTAGAGGCAGTTTAAGTGAGAAAGAACTAAAAAATGGTTGGGGATCTTTCCATGTTATATAGTTTACTAGCAGGACATTCTAAGGAATAAATTTAAAATCCTGAAGGTTGATAACAAATGGAAAAAATGTGATATTCTCTTTTCTCCAGTTTATTCTTTTTGTTGTTATATTTTTTTTAATTGTAATCTTTGGTTATATAGTAAGGAATTGGAAACTTTTTAAGTTATAAATTGTCAACTCAACAAAAGAAGAAAACAATCATATTGAGAATGGTTTCAAATATTTGATCATCAATAATAACTTGTAAACTGAAGAATTGTACATGGGTACTCCATAAATTAGTTTTCTTTTTTCTGCACTGAATTTTGAAAACCTTCTATATATGAACATGCACACCATAATCCAATACTTAAACTACATATAGAGTTTTAAGTTATTTTTTCTTGTGACCACTCTTAAGGCCACGTCGATACACCCACGTCTGTGATCATAAGCTGGATATAATGTCTGGTGTTTGTATGCTTTCGTAGGATTACTCAAAACACAGAGAGCCAAAGCACGTGAGTTCCACTTGATTTTGAGAAAGGAAATTGATGGCTAGCTAGCTTGGAATCACAAGCTTCAAACTCAACTCAAATATATATGTTATACTTAATGCATTAAGGCTGCTGCTGAGTGCTAAACTTTATATCAAAAAAACAAGGATAGTGAGTAAACTAAAGCAATTTAGTCATGCCAGACGTCATAGTTAGAGTCCCAAACCTTTATAATATTGCAGCGGTGACTGATAGCGGCAGGCTATTGTTTTGTTAAAATTCATGCATCTAAGTCTTCGGTGACAATCTGAGACAATGGGACTAGATAGATATATATCAAGTTCCAGCTTGATGGGGAAAAGCCAAAACATATATATCTCTACGAAGAGAAGATGATGTTTGTATATATATGTTGCATGTTTCCTATATTGTGTGAATTTTAGATTTTCATCAATATTGATTTAGTTCAAAAGTCATTGTTTAACTGTAATATCCGGCTGACAATAATTGTTTCTATATATATAATCTATAACCTTTAATTTCGTACATAAATTTAGTGCTTTCAAATGTACATTCTATTTGTTTTGGACTAATTTTTTTTTTTTTATTGACCGAAAATGATAACAAAAAAATATCTTAATAAAAAACATTAATTACCTTCTCGTAATTGAACAAACTACCTCCCATCGAAGTTATGCACAAGGTCACTCCTCCTCTTACGTTTGTCCTCAAAAAGGAAGGAGCCAGGCATGTGATTCTGCTAACACAATAAAGTATGTAATTTCATGAATTCAATACTCTGAAAAAACACTAGCTTTAAATTGTTTTTTTTTTTTTTGTCGAAAGTTAAATATCATTAATTATAACATAAAATACACTTGGATAGATGCTAGAGTTGGTAACTCTAGGACTCCAAGAAAATTACAAATACTCAAATAAGAAGAACATAACACAGTGAACATATAGGAGAGACTAAACAATCTAACAAACCGAAGTAAATACTGATACCGGTCTTCCGTGGAGCTAATCTGCAAGGACTTAGAAGATTTGAGTGTGGCCCAAAAAGCCACGGGTTGTCGGGGAAGTAAGAAAGCGTTCTTCACGAAGAAGGGTCCTGTAGATGACAGGATACACAATCTAAACAACTTTTGGAAAGAAAAGTCGTTCCCATAGGCCGAACCCAACGGCACTCTTGAATCAAAACTAACGGCTCTTACAGAGGGAAACCACCCAAAGAAGACATTAACAACGGGATGAAAGAGACGTGAGAACTCCCACCCGTATACTAAAACTTCACCATAATGCTTCGCCTCGCCTCCCACTCGAAGTAAATCACCAACACGAGAACAAGATTCTCCCATCCGTGACTTGCTTACCGGAAAGCTTGACCTTGCCCATGGGAAGAACAAAATACTCTCACAAGGAGAAACACTCTCACAAGGAGAACAACTCTCACAATGAGAACAACTTTTATTCCCATATAAGGGTACTAGATCTACAACAATACTAAAAGAGTAAGAAGATGAACTAGAGAAGTGGGGGGGTTCACCATGGATGGTGAAGGAACCATCCATGGCAACCCCCATTTTGAATTTTGAAGAAGAGAAAAACTAGAGAGAAGGAGGAGCCTCTCTCACTAGAATTTGAAATTTGAACCCACTTTTGACATACAGCTTTAAATTGTTTTAGATTTTTAATGCATACGTGACCAAATGATATGGCTGGCCTTTTGACTGTTTAAGACTTGAGAGGCAAGCTTTGAAACGAAAGTAGTGGAAATGAGCAAGCTCCTCGATATTTGTTTTCTATGTTTTATTTTTGGTACAGCAACACGTACTCAGTATATGTTAATTGGACCCCTTGCCATATTTACTTTTGTTTGAGTCGGTCTTGATAAACATTTACTTATTTAGTAGGATGTGAATCATATATATGATGGCAAAGATATGGGTCAACTATCATTTTGCATTTCAAAGATTGTGTTTTTTTTTGGGGGGTCATTCACAATTCAAAAATATATATTTATATAGGTTGAAGAAAGAGCAAGAATTATTGTCCTTGTTACTCCCAAATACATAAATACTAGAGTAAAAAAAATCTCATGCGCTATGGGATGATATTGTTCTTAATTGACTTTCAATTATTACGAAAGATAGGGGAAGCATGCACAATATTATTGCCAAAAGTGGGGGAGGGAGAGAGACCAACATCTCTTGCTTCAAAAAGAAGCTTGTGAGTCGCTTCTCCTTGAAGATATTATCACTTTAGTTTTTCTTTTTGTGTACGTGACAGATTTAGATACCATCTCCCTGTGTAGCAAAAAAAAAAAAAAACAACGATTCAATCTCATCAAATTCCGAGCTTAAGTTGTTTGTTGCACCGCATACAAATTTAAGGCCGACAATGTTAATAAAGCTTCAACGTCTGTAAACATGTACATGTGTGTGTGGGGGAGAAGGCCCTGCTTTTTAGAATAGATCTTGCTCGTGATTATTTTATATTTTGGGATTAATTAGAGAAACATAGGGATTAAGGACATGGTAAATGTTTTCAGTTTTTCACACTACCCTCACATTCTTTCCCTTCAAGCCACGCCTCTTAGAAGAGGAACCAAAACAGTGAAAAAGAAAAAAAGAATTAATATTACCCTTTTTAGGCTGTGATGTTTTTTATTAGAATAACTAATTCTTTGGCGTATAAATAATTCTAACAGCCAGATTTCCTTTCATGTTAAAGGCTATGAGAGAAGGAGGACCAAACTTAACACAAATGGACAAAAATTGCAGCACTCACTTCACTGTAAATCATACCTATAGGCAATAGTTCCTATTATGAAAACATTTAATTACCGACCTTTTTATTTTTTGTACTGTGCATTAGTAACCTCTATTTATAGCGTTCCTGGACAAAATTATATAAGTGGTTCGTGTAATTTTATTACTCTCGATTACAAAGTTCTATGAATTAAAAGGCCACTTTATTTCTCATTAAAAAAAAAGGGCCACTTTATTGCACCGGTGGAAACCTGCTAGAAAGAGAAAAAAGAATTAATTAAGAGAGGTTTTATTTTTAAATTCTTTTATGATAGTAGTTAAAAGTATGGCTAATCCTTTTTGCATGGAATGAAACGTACGATTTTCTTTTCTGCTCTTATTTTTTCATTTCAGTTTATTTTATGGAAAAAGGAAGTCAATCTCATGGGAGTTCTGTGCCCAGTCTTCTTTTTTTTTTTCGGATTCTCTCTGCCGGAGAATGTATCGAAAATGCCCAATAAAGAGGGAGTTCCCCTTTTACATAAGAATTTCCTCAAAGTAACTTTATTTTTGAAAAAGAGTTGTTTTTTTTTTCCTTTTTTTGTTTAATATGGTGTAAAAAGCTAATTTTTATCGGTTATTAATAACTAATACTTTTAGGAATTTCCTTTACTTAAAGACGCTACGTGAGTGTAAATAGAACTGTTAATTAATCAGTCACCGATTTGTCTTTCCATGATTAACAAGGGGCAAAAAAGTTTTAAATTTTTTTTATGGGAAGAGTTCAATCCAAATTGATTTTGACCGTGAATTTGAATCATACGCACGTTTGCTGCAAAGTGGAAAGAGAATATGGTCCATCCAACAGTAAAAGAACAAAAATATTGATTTAGTGAAGTGTAATTAAATTGATGAAAAGGTAATCAGTCTATATAATGCCTTTTAGCCCTGACTAAATCCTGTTTCGAGCAATTTCTTCAAGTCGTTTGAGATTGAAGGGAATACAATTCTGGTGGTAAGCCAAAGCTTTACTCATTTTCATTCCCTTTTGACAACTTGAAAATTAGCACTTCCATATTTCATGCATGCACTATCTAGCTTAATATTACTACTTCTCATTGCCCATGAAAACATTGAAGAGTATTAGTAGCCGGTTAATCACTCTAATCAAGAGCATCTAGGACTTGATGCTGAATTGGTGATTAACTTATTCATGATTGTGGGTATGATTAGAGAGACTCCAGCTAGCTAGAGAACCAAGAAAGGATCTTGGACTTGATGCCCAATTGCTCTCATTGACTTACTATCTCTCAAGCTACTTTCTTTCAGCAAACCACCAACTATATGTAACAACAGCAATTATATATATTTCCTTTACCCCAAAAAAATATGTTTCACTAGTAGTATAGAGAATCCAAACGAAAATCAAAGCAGTATGTTGTGTATAAAATTTAATTAATTAGCAGACCACCCGGTGATTTGTCGAACTTGGTGTACTTCCTTAGCTGTCTTTTGTTTATGCATGGTTCACTTGGCTCAATGGGCAGAGAGGGCCATTGTCCAAGAAGTTGCTCAACCTTGATGTTTGTCTTTCCTAATCCACATAATTATTTCTTTCTAAAGCATGGGATCATTCAACCTCTTTTCTCTATACAAACACACACCCTCCTGAAATTCAAACATTTAGCAAATTTAGGCTTGTGTTTAGTTGATGTTTAATTGTAAGGAATTGAGTATATGATTAGCTCCAATTTGGTTAAACTAACAAAAATTGAATGCCAAATTCTTTTACAATGGCAAGTGGCAACTAATTAATTGGTGAAATTTGGACCTCTTGTGTAATGTAAATTCAAATAAAAGCTCAAAATTAACGGGACGTGGCATTTCGAAATAAGATACTCACTTCCTTTTACTAAATGTCTTTTTACCACCCCGGTCCTTTCCACCCGCCCCCCCTAAAAAACACTTCTGATATGGTTGTGCATAAATGCATTAAGGAATCAAAAAAAAATGAATGCATGGTCTATTTTCAGCTGCCAACAAGGTATAGGCATATTTTGACATGAATTAATTAAATCTAAACAACTCGAGCACAGACGAATTCACCAAAACCACACTCACCTGTTCGTAGGTGCAACATTTCTTGTCTTTACCGTTCATTATAAGACAAGACCCAATTGTCCTGTCATTAACGAAAATGAAGGAAGATTCTTGTGTTGTCTTCCAACAGACTAATTAAGAAGCCAGACATGAGCCAACTTATCTAGGGGGTGAATTGGAAAGGAGCTATTAGCGTTAGTACGTTTATGCACAAACATTATCATTTAATTTATCAATTAATCATATCAAATATTCTTCTTCTTTTTTTTGTCTAACACTAGACTGAGCCGTTCTTTTATCGATGCTAAATGTCATGAGTAAACAGAAACTTGATCACCATAATTACATCCCAAAGAGTACTGACTTCTTGCAGCTTAAATCCTTGAGTTATTTTGTGTTCCAAGACTTGTATGACGTGGAAAATCCAGCGTAACAACATCATGATTTAAGACCACCCCATATAATTAGCCCCATATACTTAGTCTTCTAATTATACGTGCAGGCGTGGTTAATTATAGATGTTTCACTATTGACTGGTCACATCCCATGACAAAAATCTAAAAAACAGCTTACAGTGGACAATGGTCCAAACCACATGTATCTAAACGAAAACAGGCAATACATAAACCAAAAACGGCAATCAATTAAGCGCTTCAAATTTATGCTAAATATGGTGATCAAGCTGTGATGGTGAAGCCCTAACAACCAATCATTGGTCGACAGATTCACTAGTCCCTCTATGAGGGCCAGGTCATTACATTTATATTGTAGAAAATTGGAACTGATTTTGTTCTGTTTAGCGATAAGATTGTTAGGTAATATGTAAGGAGAGTTTTGTGGGTTTAAAAGGAAACAAAAGATAGTCGGCTTCTTTTGTTTGATGTACTGTTTCTGTGTCAAGTTATACAACAAATTTGTGCCGACTTGTGAGGACCTATTTGGTGAGTTGACCTTTCATAGAGAGACTACTCGATTTTACTTCTTTTATGGCGTTTTTCTTTTGGGTCAAAAACTTCACAGTGAAATGGACCCTGTCTTCTTTGGTGTAGCCAAGAAAATATGGATTGTTACATCTGTCTTCTTTCTTGTGATAATCAATTTTATGCTACGAACTTAAATTCCTTAGTCCTTGGATGTATTAAATTCCAAATGCAACTGATGGTGACAAAATGATGGAATTATACGGACATTATAGGTATAACTGATCATCAGTTACTCTGGATCAGACAAGAGGAAACGAACTAATTTCGGTAAATGACATCCTATTAAGATTACAGTCCACCGTGGTAATTTTGCAGCCGCATGTAATTTTGTTGAGCTCTTAATTTTTATTTTTTTCAGCTTTAAGTATTTACGGGAGTCAACTTGGTTTCATTGTTGTATATGGTCGTTTCAAAAAAGTTTGTTTTATTCAATTTTTCAAATGAAAAAGCTTCTAATTAACGAGTACAAACATTTGCCTAAATTTCTATTTTCAGCGTCTGAAGTCAAATAGTCCATGGTTATCTTTTCATGTTTCCCATTGATATTGCAGAAAATACAACTTGACCTCCAAAAACCGAATCTTTACAAAATTGCCATATATGATGCAAATGCAATTTGCATTTGCAAAAAAACTCGCAAATTCGCAATGAAAAGGAATGCAAAAATTCAACCCGAGAGCAACAGAGAAAGATACCAACTTAAAAGTTAAAACAGAAAAGAGATAAAAGCGAGAATATAAAATCTGATATCCCACTTAGGGTGGATGTATATTTATTCAAAGATCCATTCAAGATCTTTTCTTTGCTTTTTTAGATTTTAGATACCTAGTTTTTCTTGCTCGTTATTCTGTGGCGACCACGCAAGTATGATGACAAGAATTATAAACAGCTAGCCTCTTACTTTATTTGTACAAAATTATTTAATTTCGGGGAGAGGGGGAATAAAAGCACAATTATGAGAAGAAATGAACGGCATTACCGGATTCATTAATTGTTTTGTGCTCATTCATGTAGATATATAGCTTGTGGCCCCGAATTTCCCAGGTCAAATAGATCCTTTATTTCCCTTTATTTATGATTGTGTGCAGATTACTAGTATCTTATGGGAACCAAATAATTCTGTATAATAATAAAAGCTAATAAAAATAACAATTAATGTATAACCAAAAAAGAGAAAGAAAAGACGAGTGTAGTACACGAGCCTGAAGGGAAAGTGGAATAAGTATATCTCGGATATAGAAACAGAGAGAAGAGAAAAAAGCCCAGAGGACGTACAAAATCAGAATTTATAAATGGCGGCGAATTCTAGGCTGCCTGCCACGTTAGTTCTTGGTGTAAACAACAGTAAAAATTATTTCTAAAACATAAAAAAAAATCACAAAAAAATAATTATTCAAGTTGTACCCTTTTTTTTTGGGTAGAAAATAATTCACCCACCAGCTCCAGCCAGCCAGCACAAGATGAAGTGTTTTACACAAACACAGAAAGATTTATTACCAAAACCACCCCACCTTAATTAACCCCCCACTGGCATTAAACCCAGTAATTACAGGACTCATTAGGGGATCAAAAATGTCAAATCCCATGAGTTAATTATGGTCAAAGGGCAGTAATGTGTTGTTCCTCATTCTCTAATTTGACCACTTAATTTAAACGGACCCGGGTATCTTGGGCCTCACGTGACAGGCATCACACCCTTCGAGGATTTAGAGGTCACATTGCTGAGTCAGCACCTTCCGACGGCTGTGATTGGGCCAAAACAGGCCATGGGCCCACCAACACCCCACGTGTCGGAATCATGTGGGTTCATCGGGATGCGGCGGGGCGTATATAGTAGAACTCTCGCTGGGGCTTGGCCGGAATCTTAGGCTCCACCACCCCTTCACCGGCTTTGACATGACTTGTCTCTTAGTCTCAGTCCTCTTTAAGGAGGATATTTTTCACTAACCCAAATAGAGGAGGAGTATTATATTGTAATTATACTACTACTACTAGTGGTGGTACTTTTTTATTATTGATGGGTTTTAAAGGGAAAAAAGAAGAAAATTTTAATGTGAATATAAAAAAAATTGATATTGTGAATTCCAATTTCGGCTGTTGGGATCCTATAAAACAGCGAATTCAGTGTTTCCATCTCCACCGCGACTAAAACTCTGTACCTTCTCTTCTCTCATAGTAACTCTTTCTCTAGTACTCTTACTACCTAGTATCACACAGACAACTCACCCACCACTATCTAGACCACTACCGTACATTTCTTGAACTCTGTCTCTCTCGCTATATCTCCTTCTTTCTCCCTTTGCTTGCACGGCTTACATATACGTTTTCTTTCTTTCCATTGCCGGGTTCTGCTGCCAGTATCAGCTATTTTTTCGTGGCGACAAGACACACACACTACACACACACCTTGATTAGCTACCAAATATATTTGGGAGAGGGGGGTGGTGGCCAAGTTTAAAGAGAGAAAGAATCCAGCGAATCAGTGATTTTCATTGATTTTGCTTATTTCTTTCGATTGTTTTTGCCTTTTTTGTGTGAGTCCATTGCTCCTCGTGTTTTTTTCGCACGCTTTGGATTTTCCTTTTTTTGACACACACCCCCTCTTCAGATTTTTCCTTTTTTTCACATTGCTCTGTCCCCTTTTCGCCCCGGTATAAGTATCAAGCCCCCTCCTTTGTTAAAGTTTGCCATTGAAAATCTCCAAAGGGGTATAGATTTTAATGGTTTTTGCGAGTCTCTTTTTTGCACACTTTTTATTATAATCGTCAGCCTTGTGTGCCTCTCTGGGTGTGTGCTCGCTCTAGGTAGCTACTGTCAATCTTCAATCTGAAGTCTTCCTTCTCCAGTGTATCTTTGTCTCTTTATTCCATCCCTCCCTTTTTCCCTTTTACTTTCAATGCAAATAGGTTGTTGTTCGAGGAGTTAGCCAGTATCAAAAGCGGACACACAATGGACCAAAGTATCCTATGCCCTATCAAATACACCGAGCACAGACAAGTCACCGAGAAATTCACAAAACCCTCCCTAAAACCCACCAGAACATCCTCCTCCTCCTCCCCTGATGACCGGTGTTCCTACTACAGCCACCACCACCACCACCACCGCCCGCCAAGACTCGTCAGAATATCCGTCACCGACCACGACGCCACCGACTCCTCCAGCGACGAGGAAGGAGACGAGTCCCAGTTCTTCTTCGGCCGGCAGAGGGTGAGGCGCTACGTCAACGAGATCAACATCCAGGCCACCACCTGCAACACCCCCGACCAGGCTCCGGCAGTCTCCGCCATGACCGCCGTCGCCAGCCGCAAGAGAAGCGTCACGGAGGCCGTCTCCCAACGGCAGCCGCTCAAGAAGCTGAACACCAACTCCACCACCGTTAACGGAAGCAGGAAGTTCCGGGGAGTCAGGCAACGGCCGTGGGGCAAGTGGGCGGCGGAGATTCGCGATCCCGCGAGACGTGTACGGCTGTGGCTGGGCACTTACGACACCGCGGAGGAGGCCGCCATGGTCTACGATAATGCCGCTATCAAGCTAAGAGGCCCCGATGCCTTAACAAACTTCATTACCCCACCAGGAAAACAACAACAAGAAGAAGAAGAAGTAGAAGAGGAAGAAAAGAAGCCAGAGATTACCGCACAAAACTCAGAGTCAGTATCTGGGTACGAATCCGGTGACGAATCCCACAATATTTGCTCACCAAAATCTGTTCTTAACTTTAGAACCGGGTCCAGCGAAGAATCCGACCCGGAAATCAAGTCAGTCGTCGACGAACCGGTACAACAAAAGCAACAACAACAGCACAAAATGGTGGAGCCGTCCGAGTTTTTCAAGCCGGTCCAAGAACTGAACCGAACCGGTCGGTTCCAAGAGAGTGAAGTGGGGGAGACAAGCTTGTGTAGTGATTACTATGTGCCACTAGAGTGGCCATCCTGGGATGACTTTTTCAACATTACAACCTCGGTTCCTTCATTTTTCGGTGATGACCCGATAACAACAGAGACATGTACTACAACAACAACAACATCCACAGTTTTCCATAACAACAACGAAGCGTACTGGAATCATCAAGACTACATGTTCCCCGACAGCAACTACAGCTACAAGGAAGACAACTTGGGTGGTGGTTCTTCTTCTTTTTGTCAAGAAGGGGATGACTTATTTCAAGACATGGGCGATTTCTTCTTCTCTGAACCTCTCGTGGCACTTTGAAGCGTGGCACCTGTTGCCCAGTTTTAGGGCTAGTTCTTTTTTTTAAAACCGGTGGCAAAGAATTGTTACCGGCCAGTTTTGTTTTTTTTCTTGGGTCTGGAGTTGTTATTAATATTATTTATATTATTTACATTTGTTCAAAAAATATCTCCGTTATAATCAACGGAGAAACCGTTAGAGGAGTTTTTGTTAATTTAGAATAATCTTTCTTAGAGTGTATAATGTTGAGTTAATATGATGATGATGATCAATTACCTTCTCGATAAAGGGTCGATGGTGTTCAGAGTTCACAAAGAGAGAGCATTAATATTAATTAATTTTCCGTAAACTAACACAATGAGCACCTAATTTACCAAATTACAACTGTGTCACAGTAAGAAAAACGTGGGGTGTGCATGCTCGACCGCGTTAATCGCCAGCAGCACCTGCCAGCATACGGTGGTCAGGTCAAGTCGGTGCCGCTCGTGTGTGTGAAACGAAGACTCAATCTTCAACTAATTTTTCTTAATTGATTTTCTTTCCATATATGATTCTCTCTGGGTCAAGCGTGCGAGCAAATTTGCTAGTTAAGCTGTCTAAAGCCGCAAAGTTAAAAAAGGCTATGACTATAACGGCTAAATAATGGAGGGTGTATATATGGGGTAGGGTACTTATTGATATTAGGTAATGCCTTGTGTAAGAATGGAAATGGGAGGTGGACCATTTGTTGTTGTAAAAGAAGTCAATACTAGTAGTAGCTGATCCAGAAATAATATGCCACCTTTGTTTGCTTTTATATTACATTTATAAAGGTAGGTTATCTGGTCATTATTTGTGGTGTATTTGAGGAGGAGGTGGTTAATTAGACACCTTGTTCTTGGTATGTTATTTAATGTTTGATAGAAAATTGGCAGCTACGTAGACTTTATTTGTGATTCTCTAAGAAAATCAATACTCTTTTTGCGATTTGGTTCTTTCCAAGAATTAACATGTGAAAAATAATGCATTTGGTTGATTAATTGTAAGAGTAACGGTGGAAGCACCTGTAACTGTGAGGATGATATGCAATAATTAACATCATCCTTGTCTGTTTGATCTTATTTAGTTAATGAGTTTAATTAACTTACAATTTAGGAGGATAGGCTAACGTGTTATTTATGTTTCAACAACATTTCTCCTCCATTTCATCAGGAAAATGGGAGAAAGTTATTAATTTGTTTAGTTAAATTGTGTAAATTAAGTGGACACCGTACTGCTATTACTAGAGTCAGAACATGTTTTTACTTGCTTCACCAACACTCAAAGAAATTAAAGGCATTAAAATTGTAAAGTCCACAGTAGAAAGCAAGAGATCTTTTTGTTATTTAAAAAAACATTTTAAGCTAATTGTTCTTGAGAATGTTCTATTTGATGTCGCATTTTAAAGTGTTTTTATTAATTCCTTTTTCCTTAATTCAGAAACAAGAACCAACTATTGCCATTTGCCAAAGAACAATACCCCCCAATCATCACCCAACTTGGTGGGGGCAGCTTATGGACTTTGGACCAAGGATGCCTGCGAAACTTAAGTAAAAATGCATTTTACAGAATATATAATAATAAAAAAAAGACTAGTTTGTTAGTTGATGTCGGAGAATCAGAAAAGTTTAAGAAAATTAACCCAATCACCTGTAAGTTCGTTGATTCTGGCTAGCTAAATAATTCAGACTTCAGAGCTTTGAACCTCACCGTGTTTTTGTAATGTACTATTGGCAGGCAAATCATCTCAAAACAGAAGAAAATAGTACAATTGGGTAAATTCAGTAAAGTGTGGAGGTAAAGTAAAAACATGAATCAACAAGACATACACATGCAAATTGGCATTTTCCATTTGGGAAAGTATCTAATGGCTGTCTTACTTTGTTAGTAGTACCAAGGCTTAGTGCATGCAGTGGTGTTGCTTCACTGTTAATCAAAGAAAAATATCATATAAATTAAATTAAATCCCAATGAAACTAATTATAGTTAAGTCTCAATCAATGTTTTGGGACTAATATGGAACTTAGCCCGGGTTGGTACCAACTCACAGAAAAAAGCAATTTTCTTGCTAATTTGAAACAGGTAGTCTAGATATATGTATTGTCCTAAACGTAAAAACCAGTAATGTTGTGCTGGCAAATAACAGAAGCAGAAACATATGGTGCCAAAACATAGTATAAAAGTCAAGGTTTTCTTGTCAGTTTTAGAAGAAAAAGAAGAGTGACCACGTTTTTTTTCCTGAGGGTGGTAGGAGAAAAAGAATAAAAAGGGAAGCTAGAAGCATAAATTTAGAGAATGTGTAGTGTAGACATTTGGAGGAAGAGCTATTGCAATCAGCAGCACTAGCTGAAGGGGTCCTCTTGTGTTTTCTGGTTAATAAAAAAGAATAGGCGTCATTCCATACGAATTTGGGTCAAAATTGGTCCTCTCAAGATTGAACTGGAAGTAGATACTCATGTCAATTTGTGTGTGAACATTTATGACAAATGGAAAACGTGTTTTGGTCTTTCACACATGGGTGGCTAATTTATAAATTTGGGGGTCCAAAGTGCTAGATTATTGTTGTTTATATTAAAACATACTATATATCATGAGGCCAGTAGATTAATCACAAATCAGAGACGTAAATTGGGGATGACTTGCTTTAATTTTTATCTCATTAGTCCTCTAGGCAAACTTCTTTTGATCTTTAAATTTGATTTACGGGCCATTCTTGCATTGTTTGAAGGTTATTGCCAAAAAAAGTGATGTGCCACTTGTTCTGCAAAGTTGTTAATGTTGACGTGTTATAGGATAAAGGAACTGAATATATAATCATTTGGTACTATAGCTTGATTCTCTAATTCTATGCAAGTAGGGAGGATTACTTTCGTGTCTCTCGTGAAATGGCCATACAATTTCTAGCACAAACAGGAAGGTTGGTAGGCCAATTATCTTTTGCCAAGAAAAGCAATGGAACTGTGCAAGTCTTGGGTTAAAAGTACTTGAAAAAAATCTTCAACATTAGTAGGCGCATTATCAAGAGGAAAAAAAGCCTTCATTTACAGGTAGTACTTGAACTCAATCTTATAATTACTTACAGAATAATTGAAGAGCGGATTTATTGTATCCAAAAAGGCATCCATCATTATCTACTGCTAATTAATGGTTCTAATAATTCTGATCAATGCATCCACACTATCCAGAGCTAAATTTGTGTTCTAGCCAAAAGTAAGATGAGCAGCAGATAATGCAAGTCTTTTTTTAATTTTCTTTTTTATGCTCGTAGAAGAAAATCTATATGGTACTGCTACTACTTCTGGTCCATTTTTTTGGTCCTCGTAAAGTAAAAACGACAGCTATGATGTTAAGAATTGGGTGGTCAGTGGCATGACAAAAGAATTTATTAACTTGTTACAGAGCAGCAGAGGAGGGCTCAGAAAATGAAGCCACTCCTGCTCTGCCAAGGGAAAGGCAGTCATGTGGTGATACAAGAAGGGTCTTCGCAGACTGGCGATGCCCTGATTTTAGTGTGTACTAGTAATCGGGAGCCAGCAGGACAAAAAGACCATAAAATCATCACAACATGATTGCAAAGAGATGGTTTTTTTTTTTTTTGCAAATTTAATACATTATCTCTTACTACTTCTACCACTACAACTATATGCTTATTAGTAGCTCCCCAATGTGGTAATAACTACTAGTAGTAGTACTTTTAGATTTGCCTCAGATTTCATGATGCTTCCCTTCACGTGAGATATATTGATCTGGTTTCTTCTCCAATTTCTTCAATTTCACGGATTTATCTAAAGCAAGTTGGTGTCATGATAATCATAACTGGCTGACTACCCTTTTTTGGCAAGTAGAGAGAAACCGACACTGCAGTGACTTGTTTAACTTACAGCCGCGACAAAATTATTTACTTGAACAGCTAGATAACAGTTGCACGATCGATTTAGTGATTCGGTCATGAATTAATAGTTGTATAACACGGAATAGTACCTGTAGAGCATTGTGTACTCATTAATATAGTATGTGTGTGGAATGGTGCATTACAACTCAACCATGTGGATAGATAACTATTCAATGGTACAGGTACACCCAATTTTTTGGAAACACAGTATTATAGATTAAATATCAGAATAATTTAGAAATATATATAGATAGACTAGAAAAGAAGTAGAAACCCTGAGAGATATTATTTATATATTTCGACAACAAATGGTAATTAGTTATTGATTTGGTCTACAAGTATATACACAAGACAGAATGGTTGTATCTAACAATTTATTAGGGAGAAAACAATAAAAATACATATTTCATTTTTAGTTAGCTATTAATTGCTTTATAACAATTATGTTCCAAAAATAGAATTGTGGGTTCTGTCAGAATGTACAGAGTAACAGTTCAGGTTCCACCTGATACTATTAATGGATACACTGGCTGATGTAGCTTTCATGTTTCAACGATTCCGTTTTCAGCTTCGAGAATCCTGAAATGGTTGATGCATTTACATAATATAATTTAATCAAATGGTAAACACAGCTCAACTTATTGCTTTGATTAACTGGCAAGTTGATCGAAATTCATATTTTGATGGAAATATAGCCCTCCACGACAACTCCATCTCTTAGTTAAAAGTGGATTTTTAAAGTGGCACGCATATGTTTTTTTAAATCCAAAACTCAATTTCTTTAATAACCCAGAAAAGACCACGATTTAGTTCGTGGATGAAAGCAAAATTTCAGTCATTCTCATGATAATATTAATACAACGTAATTTATTTGGATTCAGCTTCTCTGTCATTGTTATCTAACATGGAGAAATAAGTTGTTTGAATCACGAACACCTAAGGGTTATTTTATGAAATAACAAAATTTAATTCAACTAGATAATTACCAAACATCTTTATAAGTACGGTAATAAACCCCCTTACTACTAATATGGGTTTGGTCCAAGTGACAAATGAATTGGTTCCGGATTCTAACAATGTCTTGGGTTTGATTATTCTCATTAGGAAATTCACCCAACATCATACACCAAGTGCAACCTGGGTTGGATTGGAATCCGTATATATTGAGGCAAAATTTTTTGGGGTGTGTATTAAGTAATTATTTAGTTGCATTGAACTTTATTTTATTTTGAAACGTATCCCATTACATTTGTTGAGTGTCCCAAAATTTAGAGCTGATCCTGGATTGAGAAGATCATGATCGTATTCAGACCTTCCATTTCTCACTATAAGCTTTCTCACTTCAACTTCAAGATTGTCTACTGAATCCATGAGTCTCGCACAAACTATATATATACCACACAAAAGAAAGCAAAAAGAACAGGAAAATAGACCAACTCTAAGGAGAAAAATTGGCTAGAAATCTCATACTAAAACAAAGATTTCATAGTGTCAGGTGCTATAAATTTTTTTGTCCTCAATTTTCTGAAGAAAATAAGAAACAGCAAACCGTTTGAATTGACATTCTCGGCTGCCCAAAGCAAAAAGTAGGCTCAGCTTGCCAGTTTTCACCTGTCTTAGCCACAAAATAGTTTGCTTTATTTGTCATTTTGTAAATGCCATCTGCAGAAACACAAATAAGCTAAAGTTTTACAGAAAAGCCAAACTGTTTTTAATTCTTTTGGCCGTTGCCATTTAAAAAACATCGAAGAAAAGATGAAATAATACAAAAATGACAGGCACTGGACCTTTTAGAGATATATACCTCTAAACAGAAATTCTAAATTTTTCTGTGCGTATATCATGTGCCCTGTAAACACTGATTACTGTAGACTGTTAGAGTATTTATGTTGGACAACTTGACCAGGGCACACACTTCCTGGATCGATGCTCTCTCACCTTATCATTAGGCTACCAATAAGATTTCATTACTTCATTGCATGGAAAATTCTTCACTTCCTATATATATATTATCTCTATTAAGAGGAAAGGAAAAAATAACCCTCTTTTTCAATTCCCACAATAATTACTTAAGAAAAGAAACCATACTAGTTCAGAGTTACCCAGATCATAAAAAGTGTTAATATATAGCTCAATAGAAAGAATTTTTAATTATCCCTGTTCTTAATTACTCCTTTTTATTTGTTGTTGAAAGTGTTTTCAACAACATTTAATTAAAGTACAAAAGCGGGTTACAATAATTCGATTGATCGATCAAAACAGTACTAAATCAATCTCTCAACTGGAAAATATTGGAACCACTTTTTGTAGCCGATGCAAGCTTTGAATGCAACAAGATACATAATAGATACGTTGCCGGCGATAATAGGGGCCACTTGCAGCAAAGGCACAGAGCTAAAAGAGGGCTAGGATAGAGTAAGTAGTGCAGGCTTTTAATTTATTACTAGAAGAGAAGAAAAAAGAGCAGAGAAGTGAGCTCACATACATTTGCAGAGGAGGGGGAGGCCAAGTTGTGTTTGTGTGTGCGTACGTATATAGAGTCTGCTAGCAAGCTGCGGCATAATATGCAAAGGCAAAATAATAAATAAGCAAACAGCGACAACACCTGAACCGCTTGTGTCCTTTTTTTCCAACTTTGTTTTCTCCAAAGCCCAAAGCCCCCTCCTTTTGTTTTGGTCCCCACCCGGAGAACTTACAACACCAGTCCACCACATCGCCATCAGCCGATATTCTTACACATGCACTTCCCGATAATCTTTTCGCTTCTCAAAGAAAACAAAAGATTGTAAATAAAAATTTGAGTTACTTTTCTTTCACCTTTGTTATGGAAATAATTCATTTACAATTGGAGATGATAATTTAAAATCCCGACTAATCTGGATCCGACTATGGTCCCGCACCTGAGATACACGAAGACTCGAACCCGAGACCTTGCTTGAGTAGATCCAAGTCGCTTACCACTTGGACCAACTGGAATGTTATCTGTATATATAAAATCATAAAATTAGAAGGAAAAAAAAAAATAATGAAGGTTGTGAACACGTTTTTCTACATGGAAGGATCTTCCCACCAAAATTGGAAAAAGAAAAAAAGAAACAAAAGGAAGGTGACCGACTTCTTATGGGCGGGGAAGATGTGGCCCGCCAAGTAGGCCCAACGAGTACAGATTTGCATAACTGGGCTCAACTCAAGGCGAAGTAAATGATGGTTAATAAATTCCCCTCCAAAAAGAAGGAAAAAAAAAAAAAGGAGATAAGTGGTAAAATCGCATATAATAATAATGTTATTTTTCAGATAAAACATCTCATCAAAGCTTTGACCAAATCAAGTGGTGGGCCGTTAAATCATTAAACGTGCACCTTACATTCTGGACGTAAGATGTTTCTACTTTGGGGGCCCACAAAATCGGAGACACCTAAACAATTTTAAAAGAAATCAAACCAAGTGGGTTTGTTTTTACAGCTTCGTGTGGCCGATGCACATGCAAAAATTCAGACTTTTTTAAAGGACACAGACACAGTGGGTGTGGGCCCTGAGCTCTAGGCCCAACAAGACAATCGACGGAGGTGATCACGTGATCTTGGTGGGGGAACTCCCGTGCATCACAGATCTAGTTTAAAAAACCATTTTTTTCTTCGACGTGTCGATATTTCATATAATCATTCTTCTTCTTCTTCTTCTTCATTTTTTTCTTCTAAACTGGACAAGGATACTCGATTTTATGGTTGATTAAGCTAGGGCTGCTATTCTAGAAGCGTAGTTATCTCCAGAAAAATAGCCGCCGCTTGTCCCATTTTCAACACCGACAAATGGGAGATTAACATTTTTGTGAAAAGTGTAGTATGAGGCCTAAGTTCAAAGGGTTAATTATGATTATGAGAGTGAAGACTTTTTGATTGCATGGTACGCCCTTTGTCATGCATTTTTTTACGATAATTTAATTGGACTTTGTTAAGCTGGTTTTTCTTATTATTTTAAAGATGATGATTGTTTCAAAGTCCTTTTTCTTATTACAATCAGTTAAATATTTTTATGATAGTAATGTAATGCTCCTATCATCTCTATAAACACTTTCTAACAAAGGTAAGGCAAAAGATATTAGTGTGGCAGTGGCAAAGATATTTTTATGAATACTTTTATGTGGATACTTCAAGGGTGGCAAAGGAATGAGGCAAGGTGATCCTTTATTACCTTACCTCTTTGTCATTTCAATGGAGGTACTCTCCTGCCTTATCTCTAAAGCAGTTACAGATAAAATCCTTCCTTACCATCTAAAATGCTCAAAAATCCAACTCACCCACCTATGCTTTGCCGACGATTTACTAATTTTACTATTTAATTATATAAAGGTAGAGATACAATCAGTTAAATATTTTTGTGATAGTAATGTAATGCTCCTATCATCTCTATAAACACTTTCTAACAAAGGTAGGGCAAAAGATATTAGTGTGGCAGTGGCAAAGATACTTTTATGAATACTTTTATGTGGATACTTCAAAGGTGGCAAAGGAATGAGGCAAGGTGATCCTTTATTACCTTACCTCTTTGTCATTTCAATGGAGGTACTCTCCTGCCTTATCTCTAAAGCAGTTACAGAAAAAATCCTTCCTTACCATCTAAAATGCTCAAAAATCCAACTCACCCACCTATGCTTTGCCGACGATTTACTTGTATTTTCTGACGGCAGCCTCCAAGCAGCAGATGCCATCACCCAAATACTCCAAAAATTCTACTATCTCTCTGGACTAAATTTCAATCCAACAAAGAGTGAAGCTTTTTTGGCAGGTGTACCTGATGCTGTTATCACTCAATTTATCCAGATTTGTAAATTCAAACTTGGCACCTTACCTGTCAGATATTTAGGCGTCCCACTGATCTCGAGTCGTCTATCCTATGCACATTGCAAGCCTCTAGTTGACAAAATTATGGCTCGGATTAACTCTTGGAGCTCAAAAATTTCTATCTTTTGCTGGCAAGTTACAACTTGTTATGTCTGTGCTCTTTAGTATCCAAAATTACTGGACAAATATTTTTATTCTTCCCTCCAAGGTCCTAAAGGAGATTGAAAAACTTTTTGCTGCCTTTCTTTGGTATGGTTCTTCGACAAACACTCGCAAAGCAAAGGTAGCATGGACTGAACTCACTTACCCAAAACAGGAGGGAGGATTGGGTTTAAAGAAGCTTAAAGACTGGAACCAAGCAAGCATTGCACGGCACCTATGGAATATCCTAATGCAAGCTCCTTATGGGTTTCCTGGTTATCAAACTATTTTCTCAAGGGCAGAAGCTTTTGGAGTTTCCCTTTCCCTTCTACATGTTCTTGGAGTATGCGTAAGTTACTTAAACTGCGGCCTCTTTTCTATTCTGTCTTCCTGCACTCAATAGGAAACGGAAGGAAAACTTTTGTGTGGTGGGATAAATGGCATCCTCTTGGAGTATTACAATACCTCATCCCACCTTCTATGATCCCAAGTACGAAGATCCCACTTCATGCCACGGTGAGCTTCCTTATTTCAGGCAATACATGGTCATGGCCTACCTGCCGATTGCCAATAATCTCTCAATTAAAATCTGCTGCTGCAAGCATTATTCCGTCTAATGCTGATGATCAACTGATTTGGACTCTAACAGCATCTGGCACCTTCTCCATTCGAAGTGCCTGGGACTTCATTCGATCAAAAAGATCTCGTGTAGATTGGTTTAAGCTGATTTGGACAGTGGGATATAAATGAAACGCCCTGACCCGTATTTACCGTACACAGTAAACACTTGCCGGAACTGTAATAACCCAACCAAAATCAAACCCAGCATACAGTGTATACAACAGTAACTCGGGCTCAATAGCCCAAAAATAATAACACCAATAATAACTCAACCGGCCCAATGGCCCAACAATAGTAAAAACAATGCACTGCGGAAGACTTTAATAACTCACAAACCACTGTATGCGACACATGATGCAATTAATGGATCCGAGCCCTGTCCAAGGGTACACCGCAACTTGTTTGGTATGAACTTGTGCTAGGAGCAAACAAACTACGTGACCGAGTCACGTAGGCGAGGGGTGAGTCCGAAGTGCTCACCGGGTAAAATCCATAAGTAACACAAATATACGGCAACCACTAATAACCAAGTTACAGGTAAACATACAGTCAAAAATTAACCAACACAGAGAATCAAAATCCAACCCGACAGTTCTTGGTTCACCCTAGACTTACTATTCCAATTTTAGGTAGGGTCCCTATCACTGGATAAACGTTGGTCATCGCCGTGGTAGCCGATCTAGCTAGACCCGGGGTTCTTCCCCACATAAAAAATCACAATCTGGCACAGACAGGGAGCAGGACCAACCACTAACTGTCCCCCAATGCCCTAACAATAACAGGGAGCAGGACTAACCACTAACTCTCCCAGGGAGCAGGACCAACCACTAACTCTCCCTACTTTAGACTACCACCTCTGGGCTGTTCCAACATTTAACCGTGTTACTAACGTCTAAGTGATTCCATTTTTATTATTAGTCTTTTTATCACATAATCTATCATCAATCCATTATAAGTCATCCCGAGCAGGCCCACAGCCTCTCCGCTCGTCCACAAATTCACATACTGGTACCCCCGGTACCCATCTCACTTGTATCACAATAATAACCAAGGTTATCAAAACCGGACCGGTTCGTCCGGTTAACCCGGTTCAACCGCCTTTTCAGCAAAGTCCCGGTCCGGTTCACTGGAAAAAATCTCCCTGTTACACAACCGTTTTGAACCGGCCGGTTTTTACGGTTTTTAACGAATCGGCCGGTTTTTACCGGTTGAACCTCTTTTTTTCATTTAAAAGTTTTAAAAATGGTGAGAGTAAGACTTGAACCCTTGACCTCCTAACAAAATTTAAAGTCATTAACCAACTAAACTATTACAAATTAGTGTTTTTTTTACATAAGTTTTAGTATATATTGAGAATGACTTCAATTTTGACCATAAAATTATTATAATGAATATATTTTGACCGTTTTCTTAAAAAATTAATATATTTTAATAAAACGGTTGAACCCCGGTTAAACCCCGGTTGAACCTCGGTTTTCCTTGAACATCCCCTTCGCCGGTTCAATGGCCGGTCCGGTTTTCAAAACCTTGATAATAACAACAGAGGCATATCCAATAGCAACAATATCAACATCTTCATCAGCATCAATTACGGCAACAATCACTTAATTCAAATTACATCAAGCCAATCACAGGTATCAGAGATAACAGTAACTCAACAACAGCAATACTTCCATCAACATCAATAATAGTAGCAAGCTTCTTAATTCAGAACACATCAACCATTAATAGTCACATTAGTGGAAACATAACAGCAAGTATTACATATTTCAGGCACACAACAACTTGGTATTACGGGCAGCATATAGTCATTTACTTATCCTCACCTTGGCCGATAAATTCCACAGGAAATTCGTCGATTGGTTCCGGTTCTACTTGCTCGTACACGTTATCAACTCCTATACAACAAGTAACACATTTTCACATAAAACGCACAAATAATGCTCATGATATGATATACTGTAATACTAATTCTTCTGAGTTATTCGTCCCGGTTTTATACTCCATTAATGTCATCGTTCACCATTTAATTCCATAGGTCGGTATCGTTTTGTAATTATATCCGGTTGTTAAATACTTGATAATCCTTCTTTCTAAAATATTTTTCTTGTATATAATTATCATATGCTCTATTTCCAAAAATATAATTACTATAATTTCTAAAAATAATATATCAACTAATTATATTTATTTAAATCCATTTCCAAAATTATTATTTCATTTCATTTTATTTTATTTATTATTATTATTATTATTATTTTAATACGGGCTGGGCCCGCAAACAGTGCAGCCTGTGAACAGTAGCCAGTCGTGAACAGTGCGTCCCGTATGAATAGTGCTAGGCCCAAGCACAGTTCTGGGCCCATGAATAGTAACTGGTCTTGGGCCAGCCGAGGACCCGTCGGGTCAACCTGGCCCGACACCGTGACCCAGTTGAAGAATACGGGTCGTCTTCTTCATTACCTGCGTTGGACGACGAGAAACACGAGCAGGGACGGGCGTGGGCGGCAGCACGGTGGCACGGGAGCAGGGCGGCGTGGCGAGGGAGGGAAGGCTGGTGGTGGACGTCGCGGTGTTGAGGTGCAGCCGTGGTGGTTTCGTGGTGTGCAGGCGCGGCAGCGAAGAGGAAGCGCGAGGCGGTGCGGCAGAAGGCGAGGCGAGCTGACGGCGAAGCGAGGTCGGCAGCAGGTGGTCTCCGGTGGTGTTGCTTCAGCGACGAGCAGATGGGGGGTGGCTCATCGGGTAGCGAAATGATGCAGCGGGGTCGGCGGCTTATCTCGACGATGACGGAAGCGAGGAGGAAGACGAGTTGCAGGCATGGTGACGAGCTCGTGGCGGCGCGAACCGACGAAGACGGGGACGGAAACGGCGCTGCAATGAGGCAGGCAGGGGAGCATGGTGGTTACTAGCGCGATGGAGGTGGTGTGGCGGTGGTTTGGTCGTGGGAAAAGAAGGAAGGACGAGGAGTTGGCGGGTTTTTTTTTTGGTGTGCATGGTGGTGCATGGAGTGGCTTTACAGGCGGTGAAGGGGTGCAAGACGACGACCAGCTTCACGGGCAGCACTTCACGGGTCTCACAGGAAAGACTTCACGGGCGAGCTTCACGAGTTCACGGGATAGGCGAACGAAACTCACGCGGGAGCAGGAAAGAAGAAAAAGAAGAAAAAAGAAAAGAAAAGAAGAAAAGGGGAAAGGTAGGAATATGATTGTCCTTTCAACTTTTCCATCCCGAGTCCAAAAATACAACTTGGGCTCGGAAAATTCCGATTAATTCCCCTGATCATTGTCCAAGTCTTGGAGCTGAAAACCGAGGCTCTGCTAGTTGTAAAGGAGGCTCGGAAGTCCCGTGTAACCCTCGGAAAATAGTTCCGAGGCTCGGTTAACGAAAGAAACTCCAAGACGTCGTATATCCTCAGCGGTCGAAACGAAGCTCGGTTATTCCCGGTAAAACTCGGAAAACTTGGTGCGGTAGAATTCTCATTTTACAGCGGTAAAATTTTATTTGCCGTTGTAAGAGTTAAAACTACTCAGTAAAATCACAAAAATTTTACCCGGGTCGTTACATATAAACCAAAGCGTAGTTTCATTGTGTGGTTGACTATCTTGGACCGACTAACCACTCGGGAGAGACTTTCTCACTGGGGGATAGTATCTGATACCTCCTGCTTGCTGTGTTCTCACTCTCTTGAGAACAGGGATCATCTTTTCTTCGATTTCCATTTTCTGCAGAAGTTTGGTCCCATCTTCTGTCACTCTGCAATGTCTCTCATACTTGCGGGTCTTGGCATTCTGAATTTGCTTGGTGAAGCGCTATTTGCAGAAGAAAACTATAAAAGCCATGATTTTGAGATTAGCTTGGTGTGCTTGCATTTATCACATATGGCGAGAACGGAATAATCGACATTTCACTTCTTCTTGTCGATCCACCGATGCCATTGTTGTTGCAGTTTGCTCTGATCTAAAGCTACGATTCTGTGGTCTGCATAATCTTAAACCCCGAGCATTATCTGATGACATGAAGGTTCTTTGTGATTTTTGGTGCATCAAGTTCACTCAATCTATTCAGCCATAGTGTTTAGCTCTGTTTTATTGTTCTTTATTTCTTTTACAGTTGTTTGCTTCTGTTGTTGTTAGGCTTTGTAAGGCCTTAGTTACTCTTTGTGTAGATCATTAGAGGACTGATCTCTGATGTACTCTGTTAGGATTTTCCTAACCAAGTTTTAGAATACAACTTATTGATTCTCAAAAAAAAAAAGAGATACTTTTATGAAATAAAAAAACTTATAATTTAATTCATTAAACGAGGCATGTTTTACATCTACAAGATGAAGAAAGCGCAAGTGTGCAAGAGTGCCCCGCGGAATGAGGTGAAACATCTCCATTAATTACCCAATCCGTAAACTATTATAGAAAAAACAAAAAGGGAATAATTCCTTTGCTAAAGAGACGTGTATGATTTCTTATCATCAAATACAACTTCATATTTGAAAAATAAAAAATTTAAAGTCTCAAAAGTTGATGATATTGACGTAAGGTTTCTCGAAAAGTATATGGGAATTTCCAACAACTAACTCCTTACGTAAAGTAAAAAAATATAAAACTCCGATGACTAAGGCAACCAAACATAAACCGGCGCTTCTTTTTGTTGTAAACTATATCTTTGATGTTCGCAACATAAATGTATACATTCTTTTTGTTGGTCAAGATGTGTGCCAATTATTTAAAGTAACCAAAATTAGGATGTCTCCAACGTTTTTTTTTTTTCTCCAAAGTTCAATCTACTGAAATGTGTTTTCCTCTTATTGTTTTTTCTTTTCTTTTCGAGATTCTCATTCACACCTCAAACTTCTTCAGCTATATATCTTTTTCGAGACTCCGTGCTTCCAGTACTCTGTAATATATGAAAAATTTTACTTTTTCCATCCTAAGAAAGTATGATCAAATTTTTACAATGAAATCTATGACTTTTGCATCTTAATAGATTTTGGAAACTTTTTTCAGAACTGAATTTTTACATTTTGTATTTAGATACTCAATATTTTACGAATGGTTGAAATTATGAGTCTTGAAATGAAAAAGGGGAAAAAAAGAGTGTAAGTGCAAGCGCAACTACTTGCTGATCTTCCGACAAGGCAGGAAGACATTGTGACTTAAACCCCTAACTAACCAGATATCATTATCTCCCATAAATGTTAAAATTTCCAACTTGTATGTTTGACCAGTGGAAAAAAAAATCCAAATGGAACAACGAAAACATGAGCTGGGTACCCCACTAACAGATTACACGAAGATTGAGTTGAAGAAAAGTAGGACAAAAAAGGGGAGCATGTTTTGTTGTTGTCCTCCCAAATTCCTAAAGCCAACTTCGTTTGTGTTTCTTAAATGGAGCTCTGAGTCATCATGCATCCAATAAGAAGTCAAAGCAAGTGTTCTTAGACACACCATGGCAAATCATAGGCCTAATTATGTGTTCAAACTTTATCAATCTTTTTGCCTTTTAATTTTCTTGTTGCCTCTAAGATGATGAAAAAAGCCATTAGCAATTATGAAGCTTAAACAAAACATAGCTTTCCGAAATTCTTCTTCTTGCTTTACACCTTAACACCACGGTTTTGCAATTTGGCTTCTTCCCTTCCCTTCTATTACGCGTTGACCGACATCTGTTAAGATTTTGTTGTCTTTGCCTGTGTTGTGTACCTTTCCAGGTTGGGGTTGACCGTCGATTTCTTTCTGTACGGAATTGCAATTTTGTCAACAGTTCGGTGCGGATTGCATGTAAAAACTGTCTGTCTGTTTTGAAATTTGTTTTGACAAAAATGCTAGTATTAGTACTAGCATGTCTAAAATTAGTACTAAACCAGTTCAGATTATGTTGAACAAAATGGATTTTTTGGAGAGAGTCCAAAAAAACAGACGCCTAGTTGGGTAGCTTGAGATATGGAGAATCCACTAAGATTTTGACATTCTTCTTACTAGCTGTGGACCTGTGGTTCTGACTTTTGAGAATCACACGGAACTGTAGTTGTGCGGCGTGGAGCCCATTACTAATTTCGTCCGAATAAGCAGACTTCTTACAAGTAAATTTGGGCCCTCTGTGGACAAGCTGGGATAAAACGGCTTCGGGCTAACTTAGATACATAACTAGCCCTGCCCCATCTATTTTCTGCGAGATAGGGGCTTTGGCCCACAAGTGAGTCCATTAACCTGTCTAATTCAACTTCATCACACATACAGTTTCTTTTGGGTGACTAGAACTAGTACACATTCTATGCTTGCGTTTGGTCTTTTTATGTTTTGAACTGGAATTACCATTAAAATGATAAAATACCAAACTATCCAGCTTCTGCCAACAAAAGTTCCTCAAACCCAACGAAAATCTGAGACAATGCCTTTAATTTCTTCGTCTGAAACTGCAGTTGAAGGTTTGCACTCTTCTCTCAATTTGCTGTTTGCTCTTACTGGAAAGCATACGTTCTCTGGCTTTGTTATGAGTTACGATATGTAGTCACTAGCTTTACAACTAGAGCAATTTAATTCCATGCTCTTTCGAGGATATGAAGAGATGTAACGTCACTCTCATATGTGATCTATTAAGGGGTAGCCAGATTATTTGAATTTAATCGCATCACCCCTACTAACTACGTAAAATTGACTCGGCCATCCGTCCAGCAAGGAAGATGCTAAATGAAAATCAATTTCATCTCCTTCTGGACTGTCAAATTAGTTTCCTTAATGAGCAGGTAAATTTTTAAGGTCATCTTAAGGAAACCTCAGGCATCGTTTCCAGATCAGTTCTCAGTTTAATGCATCAGGTCACCCTGTATTAACTTTTACCCAAATTCTGTTACCACTTATAAAAGATAGTCCATAAGCTACGGGTGAATAGCATAAACAATTCACAAGAAGAAACTTTCGACAAAAAAAAAATCACAAGAAGAAACTATTATGCACTGCAACCATGGTAGGGTGGAACAGGTTAGTCTACTTCGGAAGAAGGATTCCTTGGCATGAAGTTCAAGAAAACATGGGTCAATTGCTCTTACACATTGAACCTTTGTCTCTGCAATGGCAAAACAACAGAAAACAGTGGTACAGACAATCAAGCAATATGCACCAATCACAGAGGCAAGAATCAACAATAGTTTTGTGAGCAATTATGCAAAGACAGACTGACAATAGAAAAAGGTAAGCATACAAATGCAGATAAACTGGGTTAGAAATTGTCATATACACAACGAATTACTAACAGGCTCGGAAAAAGGCATCAATACCTAGTATTATCAGCATCTAAATACTGCTTCGAGCTTTCTACTTGAGAAGCATCTGATCTAAACAACCAAAAAACAAGGCCAAAACCAGAATATCTAAATACTGCTTCGAGCTTTCTACTAATCTGAACAACCAAAAAAACAAGGCCAAAACCAGAATTGGTAGCGGAACATGCTGATTCTCTTCAACAAACCCCAGATACCGTGGGAAGAAACCGGAAAAAAAACAACAAAGCTCAATTCAATTATTAACAGCAAACCCTCCCATCATTAGCAAATCTTTCAGGCCTTTTTCCTCAACCCCGGGCCAACATCACATCTAACTGGTTCAGACCACCACCACCAGAAGGAGACCCTTCAAGTGTACCACCTCTTTTCACATTTCCATTTCTAAACAACCCATCTTCTTGCTTATACTGATGCTGCTCCTTATAAGCCACCTGATGGTGCAGATGAAGCAATGCCATCATACTAACAGCAAAGAGAGCAGCATTGCCCAGCATCCCACCCACATTATCCAATTTCAGCGACTTGTTCGCGAAATCGAACCCCGAAACGAGTATTCTGAGAAGGAAATTCCCTCCGCGGGTGGTGAGGCTATCCCCGGACGGATTCGAATGCCCCCCGCCGCCGCCGTAGAGATTTTCAGGGGAAACAAAACGACTGGCGGCATTTACTTCACCAACAAAAGCCCGGGCTTCTTCAATCACTTTGAACTTCTTCCCATGGTGCTCGTCTAATCTAATCGCGAGAACGATCCTGCTCTGCTCTAATCGAGCAATGGCTGCATCTCTCTCCGCTCGCTGTTGCATTTGTACCGTCTACTTAAGCATAATAAACAAAAAAAACCAAAAAAAAAATAACGTAATTCTTAATAATCACATCGACCAAGCCAATCATTTAAATCTATATCGAACATATTTCAATCAAGCAACAGAAACCCTAGAAAAAGGGGGATTGGGGTGGGGGGGCTTACGTGGAAGAACTCGAGCTGGTCTTCGAGGTTTTCGAGGGCGGTGCGGATGGCGTTGAGGCTCTTGGCCTCCTGGATGGCGGAGAATTCGGCTTCGTCGATGGAGCGGAAGTCCTTGACGAAGACGAAGCCGGTTCCGGCGGCGGCGGCGGAGGCGGGGTCGTCGTCGGCGGCGGAGGGGTAGAGCTTCTTCTTATTATCGGAGGAGGGGCGGAGGGATTTGATGGAGGTGAGGAAGTGAGAGCGGGAAATGGAGTGGATGGCGTCGCTGAGCTTGTCGTGGAGGTCCCATATCTTCTCCAGAACCGCTTCGATTTCTTCGATTTCCATATCCCATCTCATCTCTTCTTTTCTTCCTTTCTTCTTTTTTTCTCTTTTCTTCTTCGAGGGAGTGAAGAGGAAAAGCGGGGTTCAATTTTTTGGGGAGGGAAAAAAAACAGGTGTAATTTGGTTACTGTTTTCTTTATTTTTTTCTCTCACTTTGGAGTGGGGTCCGATGGACAGGTGGCAAAGGGAAGTTGCTCGTTTAATATTTTTGAAGCAAACAAACACTCGCTTCTGGAAGTGATGATAAATATTGAAGAAATTTTTATTTTAGTGTAATCCTATACCACTAATTGCACATTAAAATACTTAAAACTAATATTTAGTTAAATATTTTTAAGAATGAACATGAGAGGGACAAGAATTGGAGTTGTGTAATAAATTGCTTGACGTTGGTAACCGTTATTTTTTCCCAAGAACAACGGAGAATGCATAGTAAATGAATTGGTATGGATATGTCATGTCCTCAGTAGCGGGATTCTCTCTTATCATTTGATCAACACTTTTTTTTTTTTATTTTCTTGAGGAATTACACTCTTGTTTTATGGGGTAGAATGGATTGTGTTGTGGGCAAGGCTGTTAAAATCGAGTTTTCACCTTGACTCGGAAAGGCCCGATAAAAAACACGTAAGAGTCTATCAAATTTAATTATCTTTATTAATTAAATATATAATAACTCAATTATAATATTTAGTCTAAAAATTTTATGTTATAAATTTAATTCAACTTAGATTACTCAACATTATAATTATCATTATAATTAAAGTTTAACTAGTCATTGCACTAAAATAATCAACAAACAAATCATAAAAAAAATTGCATCACCTATTGCAGTAGATTATCGGGAAAAAAAATAACTTATCTCTTGTCGAAAAAAATCTTGAGTTGTCGTGTTGTACAAGGGAAGAGTAGGAGTAAAAGAAGTTAATGCTGAAAAAACTTTTTGTTATGGTTTTCGGGTTTATAACTTGCTTTTTTAAGCACATCAACCGACTTTATTGCAACAAAAAAAAAACAGACTTTATTTTGGGTTGCTTGCTTGGATTTTTTAATTTTCTTTTTTTAAAAGCTTTATTAAACTCATTTAGTAAACTCGTACAAAAATGGTAAAAACGTAAGATTTTACCGATTTTGTTGGTTCAACTCATGATTTTATCCGATTTTATCCAAATCTTGATTTTATCACGGTTTGCCTCAATATTCATATACAAAATCGTAAAAACGTAAGAGTCAAAACGCATTTTTAACAGCCTTGGTTGTGGGTACGTAAATGAGTAAGATTCAAGAATCACGCATGACAATTGTCTAGTGAGTTGTTTGTTGTTTTCATTGGTTTTCAATAGTACTTTGTAAGATATCTTAAAGGCTAATTTTGGTCAGGAAAAAATGAAGATCTGTTATAAAACGTGTTTTTGGTGGATGTTATTACACCTACCCCATACTTGTATTTTACTCCTATATATTGTAAGTTTACAGACACAGAAATGTGGATGATAAAAACCGAGCTTCTGCTCGTCTTCCTCTCCTCTCTTTGTCCTCCTTAAACTGCCTCTCCTTCCTTTTCTTTTCTTGTGTTTCTCATCACATAAAACACTCAATTCTTAACACGTTATCAGCACGAGCTCGTCTCTACCACGAGCTTCGTTTTGCTTCGTTTTCTGTTTTGCTACCACGAGCTTCGTTTTGTTTTGCAGAAAAAAAAATGAAAGAACAAAACAGAAACCAAACAACTCGGGTCATTGTTCACCCCAAAACGACCCGCGCCGCCATGCACGACACCACCCTCCCCGGCGCCTTCCCCGCGCCGTCGCCATCTCGCCGACACCTTCCCCGCCACCTTCCGCCGCCGGACGAGCCGCCAGGAGGTGAGGACCCGGCGGCGACGCCTGCAACCCGAATGACCCGTCGGGTCTGCCTCCACCTGCGGCCACCTGCTCTCCTCCTCGCCACCACCGCGACGCGGAAGCAAACTGCAGCTGTCGCCGCCTTCGTCCCGTACCAGCCGTCGTCGCCGCTGCAGTTGGCGTCGGGCCGAGTCTTCAACCATGGTTGGAGACGACCCGGCCGAGCCCGCTGCACACGACGGTCGTCGCCTCCCGCGCATCCTCACACCGCCGACGCTTGCAGCTCCAGCTCACTGCGCGTCACAGCCACCGCCGCCATCGCCGTTCGTCGCTCCGCCTTCTGCTGATGGAGGGCGACCCGTTTCAGCGGGTTGAAGACAACCCGTTTTAACGAGTTTGACCCGGGCATAAAAATGGGGCTGGTGGGCTGGTTTGTTTCATGGGCTGATGGGCCTGTTTTTGGGTCGTGGGCTGGTGCTGAGCCTGGGCTCAGGCAGGCCTGTGATCCCTTTTGCCTTGGCCTGGCCTTGCCTTATTCATAGCCCAGCCCAATTAAAAAAAAAACAAACAAAAAAAAGGGGGAAAACAAGAAAAAAAGAAAAAAAAAGGGAAAAGAAAAGGAGAGAAAGAAAAAGAAAAAGAGAAAAAAAAGAAAAAAAATTGAAAAAAAGAGAGAAAAAAAAGAATTAATATTGCCGAAATTTAGTATTTCGGGACTTTCCCGGCACGCCCGGAAGGTTATTATACTTATTTTGTGTTTGGCCGGAATCCGGCGATGAATAGTAAATCTGGCCTCGTGAACAGTAATTTTGGCCATGTGAATAGTACTTTCCGGCGACCGTGAATAAAGTTTTTGGCCGGAATCCGGCAAACCCAGAAGTGTTTGGTCGGAATTTGATGCCTCGGAACATTATCCGGCACGGTGAATAGTAATTTCCGGAGACCGTGAATAGTGATTCTGGCTGGAATTTGAAACCTCGGATTTTTCCGGGCAAAGCCCGGAAGACCGTTATATAAGCTTGGAAGGCCTTTGAAACCTCGGATTTTTCCCGGCAAAGCCCGGAAGACCGTTATATAAGCCCGGAAGGTCGTTATATTTATTATATTTATTGGCCGGCTAAGCCGCCTTTATCGTATAAGCGTATTATATATGTTATTGCTGAAAGATTTATCGAGTAAGCATATTTTCTTCTTTTTTTTATTAAAATTCCGATTGGGCTATTAAAAGGGCCCATTATTCATTTAATGGCCGGCTAAGCTGCCTATTTCTTTACGTTTTAATTGGGCTCATGTAAGGCCCATCGCATTTAATTTCAGGTTAAAGTAAAATTAACCCGATATTATCCCGGGTAACGGAAAGTAAAAGAGCAGAAATTAAAATGAATACCCGAGCATGATCCGGGTAATAAAATTAAAGGACGGTAAATGAAAGGAACCCCATTAATTATATTCCGGGGAACGAATAAATAAAATTAATTCGTAAATATATAAGTTAATACAATAAACTTAATGAGGCCCTTAAAATTTCCGGAAGAACTTTAAAATGGGCATTAAATGCGAAAATGCATTTAAATGAGAATAGTCTGAAAGACTAAATGTAAGAGTCCAGAAGACTCGGGAAACGAAAAATACAACGAAGACTGGAAGTCTTACCGTTCAAAAGATCTTGAAGATCCTTTAAAGAAAAATCGAAAATAAACATTATTACCACCAGAAGATGGCAATTATATGACCACCAGAAGGTGGATATTATACTTGCTTAACATTTCATTTTATATTCAATTTATTTTTATGTTCAATTTAAATTATTACGCATTGCAATTTATTTTTATTTACTTTTCAGTACTTTATAATTGTTTCTTAGAATAATGCTTGAAGCATCAGTCTCGAAGACAATGCAACATTGACATCCACAGGGGGAGAATTATATGTGTGTGGATGTCAATATAACATATTATGACATTTCGAAATGAAAAAAAATGATTAACACGCTCCAGAAGAGCAAAATTCGAATATGTTCCTGAAGAACGCATGTTTTAATATGATCTAGAAGATCATATATTTACGCGAGTACAGACACCCCCAATAATAAAATGAATTATTATGGATCCCAAATGAATTGACTCAGATTTATTCCCTGAAGCGAATAAGACTGTATAATTATTTGTGCCTGTGGGCGTAAATGAGATAATAAATGGAAAAGGCTCAAAGTAAACATGCATATTATTATTGCAAAAACAGATCCATAACTGGAGAACATTCAAAGAAGAATGGTTCTCATACATATATTTAAACAAGTAATCTATCGATTGGGTTCAACATTAACCCTGAAACTCTGAGCCTCACCATTAATGTTGACCCTAACACTGTCGTTCCAGGAGAACCACATACCACCCCTGTTGTTTTCTCCAGGTATCTCAAACCGATTCGTTGGAGGAAAATGAAGTGGAATCACACCATGATTCTCTCCTACTTGTCATAAAGTCTCAGTAATCAGTACCATGTTAGGCTTGTACTGATTCTTCAGATCCCTTAAGGTACGCACAAAGTCTTGAGACCTTCTTGCTATACCCCTGCAATTCCACAATAAAAGTCGTACCTTAGGCCATGTAGGTGGTAACCCAGTCACCCTTGGGACGCTCCAAGCCATCATGGAAACCTGATAATAACTGCTTTGATTTAAAATTTGACATGAAGGCTCTAGCTGAAATTCCTGCATCCTAGCAGATATGAAAAACATTATAGAGTTAGCTGAGCCATAAAAATTTGTACTGAGATTGCCTTGGTCCTCCAGGAAGAAAGTTTCTTCCATTGGAGTCACAAAGAATCTAGACGAGTATAGCTCATCTACAAAAACCAAACGTGGGATTCTTGCTAGCTCATTAGGCAGTTCCTCTTGTTGTTCATTTACCATGCTATAGGCCAATCTATTTCTTCTGCCTAGTGAGGCACCCTCAACAAAGAAAACAGTAGCTGGGGAAGGCATTTTTGTCTTGGTTGAGTTTTTCTGTTTCTTTGCTTTGATGA
>JAKUCV010000348.1:0-17131 GCA_028386065.3 Turnera subulata | reverse complement strand
GATTGATTAATAACTCATATTAACCAAACAACGGATCAAACAGAAATTGATTCAAGTATGCAACCGATTAATTACGGAAATTAGTGAATATGCAATATCAAAATTGCAAATTGGCCGTAAAATAATTCTAGATTTACATAAAACCGATAGAATCAAACAGAATACAAGCCTATGGCTCCGCTACCAATGAAGGATTTCATCATGCATATACATATAATAGATAAGGGGACTTATCTGAGTGAAGCGGAAGCGTCGTCAGGATCGGGAGCCACGGCTTGGATTACTGGTCGGTAGAGACCGTCACAGTGTGTCGGATACCAGTAATCCAAGCCGTGGCTCCCGATCCTGACGACGCTTCCGCTTCACTCAGATAAGTCCCCTTATCTATTATATGTATATGCATGATGAAATCCTTCACATGCAATGTTGGAAGAGAAGCTCTTCCCGATAAACTACCCCACAAGAAGAAGTCCGGGCCACAAAGAGTGCTAGATATAAATCGATGGATGCTCTAGCGGGGCTAGAATTATACGGTTTAGGAAAATTTAATAATTCTGCCAACACGGCATTGTCATCAAAATCAGCAGGGATAAATCTCATACCATCATCAGCAAACCCAAAAATTTGATTAAAGATGGGGAGTGTCATTTTGTAATCAGTGTCCCCTTTTTTGAAACTAATTTCTCCCAAATCAGAACCAACATGAACCTCTAACCTTAGATAAAAACTAGCATAAAATTCACAAGTCAGCTCAAGGAATACAGGATATATAAGGGAGGAAAAGTGAACCCAACCATTATTAGAGAGAAATTGATGCACTTCGGTTTTGATGTGGAGAATGTTTAGCACAGTATCATTAAGGTAACGAGTTTGAAGCACATCTCTCTTGCACAGGGTATGGAATTTTAGGGTTTGTGTGGTATTGTGAAAAATGGGGAGCTATCAAGTTTTTGTCGCCGCTGCCCCCCAATCCCACTCCTCAATTCACCTCCCCTCCCAACTTGGTGGTCCTGTTTCTACAACACCAGCCCCCCATGCCTCCTCCTCATCCACAAACGGCTCGCATGCAGCCGCCACATCCCCCTTTCGCACTCTAAATCGGTGACAGACCACGGTGAGCACCTCGCCACGGCCTCGCCACAAATCGGCAACTAGTGCCTCCTCACCTTCTTCCCCTGCCCAGAAGGGCACGGCAGCGGATCCACTGACTTTTTCCTCTAGTGGCGTCCGCAAGCCTTCCCCGATGCTGTGATCTCTATGCCGCCGCCGCCCTCCGCGCGGCACCAACACTACTCTACCGCCACCAACTGCCTCGTCTCCATACGGGCGCCCTCACTCCACCGGCAAGTCTCCTCCCCGTGCCCCACCATCACCACAGTAACGAACGGCTTTGCCACCACCATCGTCTACCAACCGTCGCCAGCCCTTCTTGATTCGGTGGTCGCCTCGCCATTCTACCCCTTCAACAGCAGCCTCCTCTTCATACACCACCAGTGTCGATCCTTCGTTCTCATCCCACTCATCTCCACGGGTGCGCGCTGCCCTCATTGCTCAGCTGCACCAGCAACCCTCCCCACCAGGCGAGATTACTACTGGCCTTTGCGCCTCCTCAGTCAGTCGTCAAAGCCTACTGCCTCTACTGGTCGTGCGCCACCACCCGCCGACGGGCAACCACTACGGCATCACCACGGGTGGCTCAGCCTCATCCCGAGCATGGTTCTACCAAGTAGCCCCGAACTAACACCTCTCCAAAAGGAAAGCGCCCTCGCTCATCCGCTAATTGGCAGGAGTCACCTCCCAAGGGTGCACGCACCTCCAAGAAAGGTACACCCACCCTAGCCCCTCCAAATTTCACTCCCATTTTTTCACAATGCCACACAAACCCGAAAATTCCATACCCTGTGCAAGAGAGAAGTGCTTCAAACTCGTTACCTTAATGATACTGTGCTAAACATTCTCCACATCAAAATCGAAGTGCATCAATGTCTCCCTAATATTGGTTGGGTTCACTTTGCCTCCCTTAGATATCCTGCATTCCTTGAGCTAACTTGTGAATTTTATGCTAGTTTTTATCTACGGTTAAAGGTTCATGTTGGTTCTGATTTGGGAGAAATTAGTTTCAGAATAGGGGAAACTGATTACAAAATGACAGTGCCCATCTTTAATCAATTTTTTTGGGTTTGCTGACGATGGTATGAGATTTATCCCTGTAGATTTTGATGACAATGCCGTGTGGGCAGAATTATCAAACTGTCCTAAACCGTATAATTCTAGCCCCTCTAAAGCGTCCATCGATTTATATCTAGCACTCTTGTGGCCCAGGCTTCCTATTGTGGGATAGTTTATTAGGAAGAGCTTTTGTTCCTACATTGCATGACCATAGGGGTTAGGGTAAACACCAGCTGTTTTCTTTTGCCTAGATTTAAATGCACTGCCGATTTATGCATTCCAAAAATTGGGGGAGGGGGTCTGATTTCTGCAATTGCATTTTATTACAATTGTGACCTTTCCCGGTACTCTTTTCTTCCTGATTCCACTACACTAGGAATGGACACTATGCTTAAAATGCAATTGCACGATGAAAACATACACAGAGGGGTTGCACACACTGTTTCTATGCAGGTTGGTGCTTGCTGCTACTGCTGATCCCGTGCCGGATTCGAGCCCACCAGCACCTTCTCTTCCTATTTCTGAGAGAGCCTTGGAGTGCCTTGAGCAGTTTCCGGAGCAATTCGAGGATTTCCAGCGCTTGGCAGCACGCCAAGCCCGTGCCGATGAGCGTCAGACTTCCTCTCAGGTTTCATTCCAGATGTTCGAGGATGATATGCGGGAAATCCTTCTACGGCTTGGTCCTTGTCTTCGCTGAACCCGAGATGACCTGGGTGTTTGACTGATGTCGTTTTCCAGTATTTCAGTTCTGTTTTATTTTACAGACTTTGTCCGCACTTTTCTTTTACTAATAACTGTTGCTGCCCCTACTTTGTTTTTGGACAGATTTCCCTTATTATGGTGCAGTGAGGACACTGCAAATCTTTAAGTTTGGGGTGGGTATATTTAGCTTATTTTTCCTATTTCGTTTCAGCTTTCCTTTTTTATTATGTTTCGCATTATTTTCGTTTATTGCATGAATAAAATTTTTCTTTCAGTTCATGTTTTGCCTGAATTTATTTGGAAAATATTTTTGCAAGTCACAAAAACCGTTGGGCTTAATTGGGACCAATCCGACACAAGTGTATAGCTTGTCTCCGAATTTTCACGATCGAGTCTCGTATATCCGTTTGCACGAATATTTGGGACAAGTTCTCAAATGGCTGAGTTACGCCTTGTGGGTAAATTTTCCTGTTTGGTTTACATTTTGCTTCTAGCTTCTTGACTTTGCTTATTTTTGTTTAAACACATTTGGCATAAAACTTTTGGGTCTTAAAACAGGTTCATAACTCGATCAAAACAAAATTATTACAAGGATTATTTCTCGGGGATAGGATTAAGGCATTCTTTCATAGCCCACAGTAACCACATAGCCTACCCATGTATGTACATTTTCCTTCGCAAGCCACCTCGGGCCTTTTTTTGATAACCTTTTTTTTGGTAAACCCACATTCCCCACCTATACCCTTTGAACCTATGGCTATCACCATATTTTTCACTTGTACTCTCCCATGTGCATCAAATTCATCTTTCGTTAACATATGCCTATCTTCAAGATACGCTGTGGTTCGTCAACACACAGGCATAACAAAAGCAGCCTGTATTGACATTGGAGGGATCATTTGTCTACGCCTTTAACAAAAAAAAAGGAAATACTTCACAGAAAAAGAAAAGAAGCGACACACAAAATTGATGTGGCTCTCGAAAAAAAAAGAAGACAAAAGAAAGACGGCAACAAAACTTTCCACGCACACACAACATTCTTTAGAACCACTCCGAAAACACTTTGCTTGGCTATATTACAGTAAGATTCTTCTTTTTGGGCATTTGCATCTTTTGAATTCCTTTACCCCTTTCTTTCCTAGAATAACCCAAGCCTCATTACAACCCAAATAAAAGACCTTTTCATCCCTGTAATTCTATCCTTGTCATTAGTGGAGACCGGGAAATGAATCTGCATATTTTACCCCATTTTTTGTTTTTATAAAAATGCCAAATTCATCAAACAAAGAAGGAAGTAATGAATTTAAATCAATGGGATTAATTGCCTAACAAAGTGCATTTTCAAACCATCTTGGCACTAGGATTCCGAGGCTTCCCTCATGACCTTTTGGAGACTTCTCATGTGACTTTGGCCAGTTAGGGTCCAATGACTCCAACAAGGAAGACGTTTTCATCCCGATTATTCACGATAATTGCTTGTGGACAAGCAAAATCTTAAGTTTGGACTGGTAATGAGTGCGCATTTTGCACTCATTTCACTGGTTCTTTCAACGGTTTTTAGCTTGTACAATATTATTTATTTTATTAATCCTTCTTATTTTTAGTATTTTTCTCGTTTTTATCTTTATATAAAAACACTCCCGTAATTGTCTTCTCCACAAAGTAAACCATTTTGGCATAGAATTTGTACCTTGACAACATTCTGAAACCAAAGAATCCTGACACAAAGATAATGTAAACAAACGTGGAAATCTATTTTTAAAGGTTCCATTCCCAGTCCAGTTATCCTTCCAGAAGCTAGCTCTATTTCCATCCCCAATGCGAGTGAGCACACCGTCCATCATAGCAAGACCAGATTGGCTGTCAGAACCACTAGAGCACACAATATCTCCCCATGAAGAAGACTTCCTACTCAAATTGAACTGAGGGTTTAACTCGTTGTGCCTATCTACGCATTTATTCTACACTAAAGACTTCTACTTTTTAATCACCGGTAGTGTGAAATTCCATACCCACTTGAATAGCAAGCATTGGTTCATGATATTTAAATCCACTATACTCATCCCGCCGAGATCCTTGGGAATAATTATGCGCTTCAAACCACCAAGCAAACTTTCCTTGAGTCATCTAAACCCCTCCGATTTTATAAGTGTCACACGCCCACCCAATGACAAGTATTTGCCTTTAATGTTTCTTTCTATTTGTTTTGTGATTGACTTGTGTGACTTCATACTGGCTACTCCTTCCCCCTCCTTTTAGACATTTTGTTTAATCACAATTAAAGAGTTAAAGCCTCAATGGTTAGGTTTGATGGCACTAAAATTGAAGCCTTCCGCACAGTGGAGAATGGAGTGATATCATATATAGCATTGGTAGTGTACATTACAATAGTTAAATGTGAGAACTTAAACTGCATTGCATTGGTAATATGGTATCTAAATTGTAGCAAATTCCTAATCATAAATGTGGCATCATCACTTCATGATAACTAAGGAATAAAAATATTGCATATCATTATTGAAGTGATAATTTTAACACTGTGGACGCTATGGTCCCCTGCGGTTTGTTGGTAAGAGAATAGTTCTGATCATTTTAAGCCTTACTCATATTTCAATCACGTTGATCCTCTCTTCTGGCAATTCATGTGCACACTGAAGAGCCAATTCCATTATAGATATCAGACATTTCTCCTCATTCACGGAGTTTCTATTTTCTCCAATTAGCATGTTGCTATCCACGATGCTCATTATTGAACTTGGTAGTGATACTTTAACCCAACTTGCCAAGCTAATCCCTCCATCAAACATTGCATCTGTGGGCTTTTTTCTAGTGAAAGTTTCCATCAACATTATTCCAAAACTATAAACATCAATCTTTGTGGACACAACTCCATCCATGCCATACTCTGTAAGAAAGGAAATGCATTGCATTGTTAGCGAAGGTCTGAAAATGTGACAAAAGAATCAAAAAATGGAAGTAAACCATTTTCTTAAGCTATATACATTATAAGGTATCACAGAAGTCACTTGGGGCCATATATCCTATGGTGGCAAGAGTCTTAGTTTGTATTGTGGCCTCACTTTCTCCACATAGTTTTCCAATACCAAAATCACAAACATGTGCCACCATGTCGTCATCTAGCAAAACGTTACTTGGCTTCAGATCACAGTGAACAACACACGTTGGATTGCCATGATGGAGATACTCTAGTGCCGATGCGACATCTACCATTATGTTCAGTCTCTGAATGATTGTCAAGCAATAGTTGTGAGAGTATAACCATCTCTCCAAGCTTCCATTAGGCATGTAGTGAAGAACCAGCGCTTTGAACTCAGGATTGGAGCAACTGCAGATTATTTTAACGAGGTTGCAGTGTCGAATGTTGCGTAATATTTCGCATTCTATGTCAAAACTCTTGAAGGCTCCTTGCAATTGCAAATAAAATACCTTAACTGCGATGCTTTGTCCATCCTCAAGTATTCCTTGACAAACAGACCCGAAACTCCACTTCCCGAGAAAATTACTTTCATATAATTTTTTTGTAGCACGGACAAGGGGTTTTTGGGTTTTTTGGGCCCCTGTGTTTAGTCGTTTGGCCAATTTGGTACCCCGACATTTTTTTTGGCCGGGCATATACCCCGAGATTGTATGGGCAGGCCAAATGTATACCCCTGGTCAGGCACCTGCTGACGTGAAGGCTGCCCGGGTATTTGCGCGCATTACTGTAGCAAAATGACGTCGTTTTAAGTGAGAAAACGACACCGTTTCATGCCACGTCGGACACATGTGGCTTAGTGGGGCCCACTTCACTCGAAGCCCCAAATTCTTCCCATACCGAACCGAAACCATGCCGGACAAGGGTCTACGACGCAATATTGGGGTCTATGCCCGACCAAAAAAAATGTCGGGGTACCAAATTGGCCAAACCACTAAACATGGGGGCCCAAAAAACCCAAACATTATTACATTCAATAGCTGGTTGATGGCTAGTGGAACCAGCACGTAACCTAATTATTTAATATTTTTTTCCTAATGTTATTTTTAGAAATATTTTTTTTTAAAAAATAAATCGTCTTTCTAAAAAACGTAGTCGATGATGGTGTTTGACCTGCACACAAACATTAATTTCAGATTGCCAACAAAAAAGAAGAAAATTAATCTGTAATAAAGATAAACCAATTAATGGATAAACAAGTTCGGATGACCATATCCCTACAACAAAAAAAATCACAAAAAAAAACTCTTCTCCACCTAATTCCTCCAGCCTCGCCGCAAAAATATCACGACCATTCACATCTTAGAAGCAGCCAACAGCCCTTTCCTCTATCCCTTTTAGAAAAGTATGGAAGGATATCCTACCAAAAAAGCCATCTATCTCCTTCCATGATTGCTTTGGGGAGGTTAGATCCTTGGCCTTCCACAACTTATTTTCCAGGCTATAATTTAGGAAGTGGACAAGTAGGCCAACTCAATATACCTAGGTGGTGGAATAGATTAATTTCACTACTAATAATAGTTACGGTTTCCCTCTCCTGGCTCCTCCTTCGACGTTGTAGTGACAGGCGGCAGCGACGATCTAAAGGAGGTGCAGCGGCGAGCAGGGGACACGAGCAACGGTGCCTTCCCTCACTGGAACCGCATTAATGGGTTCAAGACGAGAAGGACGCGGATGCAAGAGGGAAGGGAAGGGAGTGAACAAGTGAGGAGGGTGAGGTATGTGGGTGAGGCTGAGGAAGGAGGGCAAGAGTGAATGAGAGAGAAAGCGAGATTTGGAGAGATAGAGCGGGAGATATGTATAAATTAATATTTATTTTTTGAAAAAAGTTTATAATTTAAGTAAGAAATTTTAGAAATTAAATTTAGGAAAAAACAAAAAAAGAATTAAAAAATATCAATCTGTGACACGTGTCGGCACCTCCGTAATCGACCTGCAATAGTAGGTAAAATGGACAAGGTGTCTCGGTAAATTGTAAGTTCGGGGACACCATGAGTGAAATCAAACGAAGAGGGACAACAAATGCGAAATGGATAAAGTGGAGGGACATAAAAAACTATTTACTCATTTTTTTTTTGACAAAAAAAAAGGAGCTATGTGTTTTTGAGGTAAAGCTATGAGGAATCTGATCCGTTCTTCATCTTATGTATTTTTTTTTTTTTTGAACTTCTTATCTTATGTATGATTATATAATGTTGGGAGGGTTTAGTCTTATATATATTGGTTCCAACAATGTTTGACTCTAGATTATTTGTTTAGTCTAAGGGTTACGACTCAGGTGGATGGAGTATTCAATTCTTTGCCTTTAGTTTATTTTGCTGGTAACTAGGTAAGGAATGATTCAACTCTCAACAAGTTTTCACTTCCGTATTGACCATTTTTTTGTAAACATGACAGACTCCGTACTTCTTATGCATGTCATCAATATATTCTCCCTTCACATCAAAGAAAAGATAAAAAATCAAAGTTACCTCATGCCTTTAATATTTCCTACTGAAGTCAACAAGCGAAGGGTTGCATGAAACGCCGGTCAACTTGATGTAAAGTTGTTATTTGTGAGAAAGTGTATTAACGTAGGTAGTTTATGATGATTTAATAATCCCTAACAAGTGTCCACGGACAGTTCCTGGGATGTGTTTTGGTACAAATTATGGAGACAGTTTGGTTGGTTCCGATTCTTTTTTTGTTTTTTTGAGGAATTGGTTCCAATTCTTTGTGTGAAATGAATTCATTCTCTTAGAATATTTTCATTTGGAATATAATAATAGCATCAAAATGTTTTTTGGATATAATAATTACTAATATGTGTAAAAATTGTAGTTATGATTTCAATCTCCTACCATCTGAAAGAATTTAAAGTTATAATCTTGTGATTAAATGTTTACGATTTTTTCAAAAGTCTTATTTTTTAAAAAACTTAATTCTATATAATTTTATTTCTGAGAATGAATTACCAAAAAAAAAACTCGAATTAGAGCTTGTGGGTGTCCCTAGTCTAATTATGGGGAACTACCAAGAAACCTTGAATTATCAAAGTAGTACTACACACTAATATAACTAGGCAGGGGAACTAACTAGAAGAATTGAAGAGGTCTCATAATGCCTTCTTGGACCATTGTAAAGACCTTTTTTATTCTCTTTTTTGTTGAATTCCTTCTAGGATGACCATACTAGTATGTCTAGGTCATCGGAAATTGATTATTCGTGCCAACTAGTGATCCTAACTATCATTTAAAGTACCTCATCCAATCTTTTTTGTTCAAAAAAAAAGAGTAAATGACATATTTAGGGCCTGTAATATTTTAAAAGTACCTTTTGAGGATCTGTAGTATTTTTTGTCCCATTTACGGGTCTGTACAAATATTATTAGTTCCTTTTAGGGGTCCTAGGCAGTCCCGTAGATGACGTGAAGAGGTATTTTTGAAATAATACAGGCCCTATATATGTCATTTACTCAAAAAAAAAAACTTTCAAGAAGGAAAATTCCAAATTAATCCACAAAGAAAATATCTCTCTTCTGTTTGCTTGGTGATGAAAATAGAGATTATTATGAATGTTGTTGACTTAGTTCTGTGTTTTTGAGGTAACGTTGTGAGGAATCTGATCTGACCACTTAGATTTTCTTTTACTTCACAATTAAGCAGTTAAAGCCTCCATGGTTAAGGTTTATGGCAATAAAATTCAACCCTTTCGCAAAGTAGTGAAAATTAGAATGGAGGGGTATAGATTGGGTGTGTGCATTATACAATAGTTAGATGTGAGAACTTAACAGCATTGGTAATATGGTATCGGAATTCTGGCATCACCACTACATGACAACTGCGGAACAAGAATGTTACATAATTGAAGTGATAATTTTATTGTTGTGGCTGCTGTGGTCTCCTGCGGTTTGTTCCTAAGAGAACAGTTCTGATCTTTCTAAGCCTTGCTGATATTTCAATCATGTTGAGCCTCTCTTCTGGCAATTCATGTGCACACTGAAGAGCCATTTCCATTACAGATATCAGACATTTCTTCTCATTTACGGAGTTTCGGTTATCTCCATTTAGCATGTTGCTATCCACGATGGTCATCGTTGAACTTGGTAGTGATGCTTTGACCCAACTTGCCAAGCTTATCCCTCCATCAAACATTTCATCTGTGGGCTTTCTTCTGGTGAAAATTTCCATCAACATTATTCCGAAACTATAAACATCAATCTTCGTGGACACAACTCCATCCAAGCCGTACTCTGTAAGAAAGGAAATGCATTGCAGTAAATTAATACAACTTAAGAGACGTGGCAAACAAATTTCAAGCTGAAATAAAAAATTAGTAAGCTCTTCAATTCAGGAGTGGAAGATGTCACCTGGGGCCATATATCCTATGGTGGCAAGAGTCTTAGTTTGTACTGAGGCCTCACTCTCGCCAAATAATTTTCCAATACCAAAATCGCAAACATGTGCAACCATGTCCTCATCTAGTAAAACATTGTTAGGCTTCAAATCACAGTGAACAACACATGTAGGATTGCCATGATGGAGGTACTCTAGTGCTGATGCAACATCTATCATTATATTCAACCTCTGAGTAAGGTCCAAGCAATAGTTGTGAGAATATAACCAATTCTCCAAGCACCCATTAGGCATGTAGTGGAGAACCAGGGCTTTGAACTCAGGATGAGAGCAACTGCAGATTATTTTGACAAGGTTGCGGTGTCGAATGTTACGCAAGATTACGCATTCAGTGTCGAAACTCTTAAAGGCTCCTTGGAATTGCAAATCAAATACCTTAACTGCTATGTTTTGTCCATCCTGAAGTATTCCTTGATATACAGACCCGAAACTCCCCTTGCCAAGCAAATTACTTTCATGGAATTTGTTTGTAGCTCGCACAAGTTCGAGGTGAGAAATCCTCCTATGATTTGCCAATGGCAACGCTTCTCTTTTTGGGATAATTGTTTGCCTCCTTTGATATACTTTAACAAGAAGAGTGATTGCCGCAACGAGCACTAGAGATGCTGCAAGAGGCAAAACAAACCTTAATAAGATGGACTTGAAGTCTCTTAAAGACACAACCTCTTCCAATGACTTGGGGATTTTACCAGACAAGTTATTGTAAGAAAGGTCTAAGGAGACCAAGCTTTTGAAATTGCCAAATGATTCTGGAATAGCTCCGTGAAAACTGTTATTGGATAATTCAAGAGTCTGCAAGCTTTGGAGTTTGCCAAGGGTGCTTGGAATATCACCAGATAAATAATTTCCTGACAAATTCAATTGCGTTAGAGCTGTCATGTCTCCAACTTGAGGGGGAAGTGAACCGTTGAGTGAGTTGGAAGTCAATGTCAACATGATAAGATCTTTAAGACCCCATAATGACAGTGGAATGGATGAACTTAAAGCGTTGACATCAAGAAGAAGGAGTCTTAATGAGGTAAGAAGTCCAATGCAGTCGGGTAGGACACCAGACAATTGATTTTGTTGCAAATTTAATTCACTTAAGCTCCTTGCATAACATAGATCAGCAGGAATGGAGCCATTTAGTTTGTTTGTAGAAAGATCCAGCAGTTGAAGGTTCCCCATCCCGGCCACAGAAGGCGGAATAGCTCCACTCAAATTGTTGCTCGTCAAGGACAAGGTTATTAACCCGGTCAAGTTGCCAAGTTCACCAGGAAGATTGCCCACTAGGTTGTTATAGCCCATAAGTAGGTCTGTTAGATTACTTGTGAGATTTCCTATGGATTGTGGAAGGAAGCCACTGAATAAGTTGTACTCCAGCCTCAATTTTGTCAAGGCTTTACAATTTGCTAATGAGGTCAAAAAATCAATTTCAGGGCTGGAGGGGTCATTGGTCAAGAAATTGTTTTCCAAAGTGAGGAATTGGAGATTTCTCAGATTGCCTATTGATGTGGGAAGAAAACCTGAGAGTCTATTTGCGTCCAAATCAATCAGGACTAAAGTTGAGATGTTGAACAAACTTTCTGGGATAGGACCTGTTAGATTGTTATAATGTATAAACAACTGTTGCAAATTGGGGAGTCTGATATGGGAAGGTATTGTTCCTGTCAATGGAAAAATATTAAAATGTTAGAATTCCATGCACCGGTAGATACTTATGAGGGTTTTGTAGGACTCAATTCAAGGCATGTAATAGAATTGAAATCAAGTAAGCATTATTAATTAATTATACCTGATAAACTATTGAAAGATAAATCAATGCTTTGGATGGAAGTCAAGTTGAAGATTGATTGACGTATATGACCTGCAAATTGAAGCACGAAAGGAAAAATAAAAAACGACAACAATTATATGTATAAATAGAGAATTACTGTGGCAGCAGCAAAATTCTCCACCATAGAGTACATAACGTTATCATACATACCTGTAAGATTGTTCCCACCAAGATACAGAATCCTGAGCATGGGTAGGTACCCAACTTCTTCAGGTATTTCTCCCACAAAATAATTCAGTGATAATGATATCTTCTGCAGTCTTCTACATTTCCATATATCAGGAGGAATTTGTCCGCTGAATGAATTTCCAGAAAGGAGAAGAGAAACCAAGTTGGGAAGATGATCGCATATGTTTCTTGGAAGATTTCCATGTAACATGTTGTATGTGACCCGAATACCCACCAATGAAGACATGTTAAAGAATGCATCTGGAATTGTACCTGTGAAACATTAAATAACTTCATAGATGCTCGTTACTAATTCTTCTTGAACACATCAATATCAAGGAGGTGCAACTTCTTAATTACCTGTGAGATTGTTGGAAGAAAATGAAAGATACTGAATCCTTCTTAAATTTGCCAACTCAGGGGGTATATACCCGTGGAACCGATTTTCTTGGATATCTATCAACCAAAGGAAGGAAAGGTTTCCAAGCTGAGGGGGAATGGTGCCTACTAGTCCCATTCCACTTATATTCAAGGTTGTGACTCTCTCCCTGCGGTTGCTACAGGTGATGCCAGCCCAGTTGCAGAAAGACGTATTGGTTGTCCAGTTGCGGGCCAAAAGGCTTTGAGGATCATAAGTGATTGCAGCCTTCAGCGCAAGAAGTGCTTCTTGGTCTGTGTTGTTATGTAAGGTAGGTATGCTCATGCACTTCTTTGCAAGAAACATGAATAGCATTGAAACAAAAACAAGTATTTCAACGTGATGAGAAAGATCACAAGGAAGATAATATTACAGAACCCTAGTAAGATGATATGTGATTTTATAGTGATTGAAGAAGAGTACTGCACCTGCAGCAACCCATGCATTGATTATAGGCAATTCAACCTGTTAGAGATAATATAAAAAATGGACTGCGTCGTCCATAAGTTGTTTTTTTTTTTTTCTCTCTCTTTTTTTTCCGAAACATATGCATTAATACTATAGCAACTAAATATACCAGGGTCATTCTATGGTATATCATAGAAAAATCTTATATACCAACCGTTCCTACAAGGCATCAACCAAATAGAATACTGACCAGTAAATGAAACCCCATGTTATGCCGAAAATCCAGTCAACTCTAACCAAAAAAAACTTAGGCGAGGCTAGATTAAAACCAACCATAATTAACCATAGAAATATAAACCTAGGAAAAGAGGAAGTCAGCACGCACGATTGAATTGGAGACATAATCCTGGCTAATGTCAGTGGATTCTTCAGAGTGCATGAGCACTCGTTCATTGACATTGAACTACAGATCAATGCCTCATCCTCTGCAGAACCTAATTAACTTGCAGGAGCTCATGTTCAACTGCGTTAGAAACGAAGATTAATGCCGCCATGGGGATTCTTATAATGAAATTACTGCATCGTCCATAAGTTGTACTAATTTGTTACAAACCAAGACATGTTCTCCTAGATAACGAAAATGATGATATCATATTTTTTATGAGTACATTTTTAAAAATAACTAGGCATGATCTTGAGCAGGCTCCCCCCATGATCGAGTGAAGAGCCTATATATTGTTGCATGCATGATGCATCGAATGACGACATTTGTTAGCGACTCTTTGTTTTTCTGTCTTGATGATTAATTCTATCAGCATAATAAAGATAAATATTAGTTGAGAGACTAGGTCATGGGAAATTGATTGCTCAAGATCCTCTCTGGGAGTTGACAATAACAGCAGGAATATCAAAGCTCAGCATGAATTAAGAAACATCAATCTATATATGTGAATTGACACTCAGCTTCCCTAGGTAGCTACTACTATGTGGTGGTATACCTGCAGTCCTACCTCAGGCGGGCAGACAACATTTACTATACCGAGGTCAATAAGTCAGGAGTCTAATTAGTTTGCCAAGTAAATTGGATGTCAATCACCCATAAACAATTAATCCACCGCGGGACCGGCGCCGACTGCATAAATTCTAAAAGATCCAACAAGTTGCAAATGATCTAAAGAAAAATCACAAATGTATATATATACTGCTTAAAAGAGCGTTAACGCTTTTTACACTGCCCTTTGAGTACCCATTCACAACTAGAGAAGACGTTTAATCATGAGGTAGCTAGTAGGGAACTTTATCAATAAAAATTATTGACGGATATCAATTATTCCTTCCACCGCCAATTACGCTAAGCAATTCGTTACCTGATAAAATAAATTCTTCTTCTTTTCTTAAATGATACTACTAATATTCATTATCAATCCCAAGCAAAAAGGATCCGGAGGATAGTTATTGTTTCAAACTGCCACCATATATATATAGTATATGAAAGAATTTAAACTTATACTATTTTGTGATTTTTTTTTAATCAAAAGGCTTGTAATTTTTTAAAAATTAAAGTCTATATAATTAGTTTTGAGAAAGAATTCCAAAAAAAACTCGAATTAGAATTAGAGCTTATTGTCTCTGATTGCAAACTAAACAAAACCCGAATATGTTGGAAAAGAAAATTTGCCAGAGAAGTATTTGATCTCCACACTAATTCTCGATGATCATATATTTATAGCTTCAGAGCCCTAATTGTTCCGGTCTCCTTGTCATTGGAAGCTAAGAGGCAGATCATTAATTATGACCAGAGACAGACTCAGGTAAATTTCGCTTCGCAGATTATACTAATGGTCATTTGTTTCGATTTGTTTTGCGATTGACTTGTATGATTTCATGGTAATCCTTCCCGACTTAGATATTATTTTTTATTCTCAATTAAACAGTTAAACCTGGATGGCTAGGGTTTATGGCATCAAAATTTAACCCTTTGGCACAGTAGTGAAAAATAGAATGGATGGATATCATACATAGCATTGCTACAATAGCTAAATGTGAGAACTTAACGGCATTGATAATATGGGATCTGAATTGTGGCATCATCACTACATGAAAACTGAGGATTAAGAAATATGATTATTGAAGTGATAATTTTAATGTTGTTGTCTTTGTGGTCTCCTGCGGTTTTTTTCCTAAGAAAACAGTTCAGATTTTTTAAGGCCTCGCTGATAATTCAATCATGTCCTCTCTTCTGGTTATTAATAAATCCCTCACATGTGCGCACTGAAGACCCAATTCCATCGTAGAAATCAGACAATTCTCCTCATTTACGGAGTTTCGATTCTCTCCCTTTAGCATGTTGCTATCCGGATGTTCATTGTTGAACTTGGTGGTGATGCTTTAACCTAGACATGGTAAAACGGATATTGACATGACAACCCGATACGAACCTACACGAAATTAAGACATATAGGTCAGAGATTTTAACCCGTTTAGTTAAATGGGTCGATCCAACCTGATACAGAAATTAGCAGGAAGCGGGTTGACCCTCCAACCCGATGGGTACATGCTTATGACCTGATTATAATTAAGGTATAGATATTTTATTAGTTTAATACAAGATTTATTTGATATTTAAGTTCAAAGTTACTAAAATTATCTAAAAATATTTTTATAAATACTTTAAATATCATTACATTATGATTTTATAATTTATAATTTTATTTAATATATGAGAAAATATAAGTATATGTCTATTTGTTTAAAAAATACAACTACTTGTGCAAAATTGAAAGATTTCCAATTGAATTTTGGACTTGTTAGATTTGATAGGTAACCAGCGGGTCAACCCGAACCCGACACGATAATAAATAGGTTGAACATGACACGGCACGATTATTAAATGGGTTAGGTCGGTTATAAAGAATTGGAAACCGTTTACATGTTCAACCCGACACGACAATACGAAATGCCAGGTCTACTTTAACCCAACTTGTCAAGCTTATCCCTCCATCAAACATTTCATCTGTCGGCCTTCTTCTTCTGGTGAAAATTTCCATCAACATTATTCCAAAACTATAAACATCCGTCTTTGTGGAGACAACTCCATCCAAGCCATACTTTGTAAGACATGAAATACATTGCGTTGTTAGCAAAACTAAGCAGATGTGACAAAAAGAATTAAAAAAATTGGAAGTAAACCATTTGCTTAAGTTATACATTACAATGTATCACAGAAGTGACCTGGGCCATATATCCTATAGTGGCAAGAGTCTTAGTTTTTACTGAGGCCTTGCTTTCGCCAAATAGTTTTCCTATAGCAAAGTCACAAACATGTGCAACCATGTACCCATCTAGCAAAACATTGTTTGGCTTCAAATCACAACGAACAACCCATGTTGGATTGCCATGATGGAGATACTCTAGTGCCTATGCAACATCTATCCTTATGTTCAGTCTCTGAATGATTCTCAAGCAAGTAGTTGTGAGAGTATAAACAATTTTCCAAGCTTCCATTAGGCATGTAGTGAAGAACCAGTGCTTTGAACCTAGGATTGGAGCAACTGGAGATTATTTTAACAAAGTTGTGGTGTCGAATTTTGCATTAGATTTTGCATTTTTTGTCGAAACTCTTGAAGGCTCATTACAATTGCAAATTAACGACCTTAATTGCGATGCTTTGTCCATCCTCAAGTATTCCTTGATAAACTGACCCGAAACTCCCCTTACCGAGCAAATTTCTTTTGTGAAATTTGTTTGTAGCACGCATAAGTTGTAAGTAAGAAATTCTGCTGGGTGTTCCACGTGGCGATGATTTTTTTTTGATACCAACGAAGATTTTATTTATTTATATTGGCAGAGCCAAACAACCTATTTACAAGCAGGTGACAACATAGCTTACAGAGTCAGTAGTTCACCAGACCCAAACCCCCAACCCGTAAGCTTACAACTAGCTATTACATAGATGTAGCGAGAACCTTAAAATTTCTCAGAACGCCAGGCCAATTGCGAACAGTCTCAGCGTTTGAGGCCACCATGGAAGTGCTGAAAGGAAAGTCAGGGTGGATCGCCTT
>JAKUCV010000347.1:0-14645 GCA_028386065.3 Turnera subulata | reverse complement strand
CTCTAACTGATTCATTTCAGCCTTCGTCTTGGTCTAGATGATTCGTTCCAGCAGTTGGGTGAAAGACCTCAACCGAACAAGGTATGAAATTTTGTTATACGGTTTATATGCTTCACATGTGGTTCTTGGCTAAGTTTCCTTTGCTTCCGCTGCATCTTTTGCTTGTATATGATTGTCATATAGCCTAGGGAAACTTACAGCTCCTACCTTTTGTTGCTAGCACATGAAGTGGGAGTGCTCGAGGCTTGTTTCGTGTGACGATTCGAAGCCGATCACGGTTCGTGTGGATACCGTAGAGGAGCAGGTCTTCTTCTTGCTCTTACTGATTCTACACAGCTATTAGGAGAAAGATCCTATTCTTACAGGTACGCAAATTTTGTTATACGGTTTACTAGCTTCACATGTGTTCTTGGTTGTTTCCCTTGTCTTCCGCTGCATCTTTTTGCTTCTATATGAATGTCATATAGCCTAGGGAAACTTACAGTATTTTGAATATACATCTTTACATAAAATGATGTTTATCTTTTGAATCTAATGATGATTAGCATGATACTTAAGGTTAATTGATTGAGTTTATTATGATAATGCTTGCATTAATATGTCACATTGATCATGTTGTTATTATATGTCTTTAAGTGCAATTAATTATACTAATAATTGATCCATTATATTATATGATTAATGAGCTAACTAGGTTTTGATTATGATAAACCTATGTGTAGCTTCTTTTGTTTCTAACCATAAATCGCAGCTCACATAATGCTCAATCCGTGATCAAACACCTTGGTTGAAGAGTGAGTGGGATTGTGTTTGGTGTTAGTGGAGCATGAAGTGTCGCTTTCATCCAAAGCTCCCATGCCACTCACAATTGTTTAATCCCTATAGGGATTGGTCAAGGAACCTAGTACACTAACATTTCTAGGTTCTGAATCTATGATAAAAGCAATTGTAAACAGATTAAAAGGCAGTTGAATTCAAACTTCCTAGGTCCAACCTAGGACTATGCTAAACAATGATATCAATGACAAAAACTGCAGTCTGGTATGTCTCGTGCCAAAACGTGAAAGAGACAAGAGGGAAGAAGAACGTTGATACTCTGATGCCTCTGATGACAAAACGGATTCAAATTTGAATAGACATCATCCATCTTGCCTCAAAAAAAAGAAATACTGATTCAAGGAGAGACTTAGAACTGCCATACTGAGTTAGAGCAAAAGCCTGTAGTTCTCAAGTGAAGCAAAAAGAGAGACAGAAGCTTTTTCCTTGTTCACATACTTAGCAATCTTTTGGAAAAGCAAAGTACTTGTACTTAGTGATAGCTTTTGTATTATTCTGAGTGATTGTATAAAAGCAAAGCTTGGGTGAGCTTTGTAGTGAGTGTTTAGGTTTGAGTTGACCCTAAGGCAAAAACTTATATTAAGGGGTTATTGGTTGAACCCTTGAAAAACCAAGGTTAGTGAAGGTCGTTATGGCATCCCAAGTGAGTTGATATCACATAACGGACTACACTTCGAAGCTGATATCGAGAAGTTATGCCGAAAGTGTGGGATTAAGAATCGTAAGTCATCACCCTACCAACCTCAAGCTAATGGTGCAGTTGAAGCCGCTAATAAGAATATGAAAGTCATCTTGGGAAAGATGATATCTACACATAGGGAGTGGGCAGAAAAATTACTATTGGCTTTGTGGGGATACCGGACCTCCATTTGGTCTTCCACAGGTGCAACCCCATATTCTTTGGTGTATGGCATGGAAGCTGTGTTGCTTGTGGAACTTGAAGTGCAATCACTAAGGGTAGCTCGAGAAAGTGGACTTCCTAAAACGGAATGGGTACAAGAGAGACTTGATCAATTGGCATTGCTGGATGAGAAGAGACTCTTAGCCTTATATCATGTGCAAGGATACCAGAGGAGGACAACTCGGGCTTTCAATAAAAGAGTTAAGGAATGGGGATTGAAGGAGAGGGATCTAGTTTTAAAAGAGGTGAGGCAGCCGGTGCATGACCCCAAAGAAAAGTTCAAGGCTAAATGGATTGGGCCTTACATCATCAAGGAGATTCTGTTGGAAGGTGCAACGAAGAATAGAGACTTAGATGGAAACGAGTTCCGAGAGCCAATCAATATGGATCAATTGAAGAAGTATTACGTGTAATATCGAAATCAATGTAAAAGAACTACGTAGACCTGATTCCTTGTGCGCAAAAAAAAGGGAAAAAAAAGAAAAAGAAAATGAGCCATGGATACGTAGGAAGCCCAACTCGGGTCTGGTCCCTTTTATTAATAAAAGCCAAAAGATTGACAAGAAAGAAAACGGGAGTTCATTCACTCATTTATTTTGCATGGATTATGACTTTTATAAATATCCATCTAAGTAAAACATCTAGTACGCTCAAGGATCATCCTCATAATAACTAGGAGATTCAGGCTCTTGACGAATGTTCAACCCTAAGAACCTACTTCTGTAGCTTGAAAGGATCCACTCAGAATGGCCCATACTTTTCTTCAACCACTTTAATGGCCCATGGAAAAATAAGGATTGTTGAGACTGTGAACTTTAACCTTGGTAAGTGAGCTCTAATGCCCATGCATAAGCTTCGTGGTGCGACTATCCATGAGACTATCAAGAGGAGGATAAGAAGGTGGAGGAACCAATTGAGCATGGCCAAACTGCCTGATTATCCTAGCTTGATAATAATGAGTAGATTGAGAGACCCCGGGAGCACCACGACCTTTTGACCAAAGGAGTGAATGATTGCCTCCTACGTTCCGAGCCAGGAGCAGTGCCACATGATTTGATCATCCTTCATGTCTTTCATGAAGATCACCCACTTTTTAGTAGAAGGAAAAATCAGGAAAAGGCCTCGCCTTCGGTATTCCATAGAGGTGTACAAACCAGACCTTGGAGGATTGATTTGTTGAAGGTGATCGCATAGCCACATCTGCGGAAACAAACACATGAGTAAAAAGGGGGGCATAAATGTAACTTTGGGGATATATAAGCCTAAGGTAATACCTGAATAAGTAAAGAGGAGCCAGTCAAGGGTTTGCCAGGATAGGCTGCCAGATTGTCCAAGCAAACAAGGGTTTCGCCCAGAACAGAAGGGACTACGTTGTGACCATCAAAGAGTTTAGCCACGAGTGCACCAATACTAAGGAGACATGTGCCAGAGCGACCAACCAACAAAAATTCACTCACTATTACCAAAGCTAGAGCATGGTCATGTTCACTTTTCCATAACGGGTTATACTCCAAGTATTCACGCAACACATCACCAACACAGTATTGATCGACGAAAGGCGTCAAGTTCATGCATTCCCCTTTTTCGAACAGATACTCCATATGTCTGTCGACAAGAGACAGGAAGGCAATGACTTCTCTTTTAGCAATTGGGGCCTGAGAAGTCATGGCAATATCCTCTCTTACTTGGGTTTCAAAGAAGGCACTGAATTCATCCACTGTGGGGCAAAGTTCCGCCATGGAAGGACCAAAACGGAACACACGATGATCAACATCCCAAAACATGGCAGCAGCACGAATTAAGCTTTCGTCAACCCTCACAGTGGCAAGGTTGAACAAAGCACATAGCCCGGGTAGTTTGAAATCAGGACGGTGCACTTGAGGGATACTCTTCATCCATTGGAGCACATTAGCATGGAAATTCTCACTCATGATTGCGCTATATATGTTTGAGATATGTTTTGATGAGTTGTGGGGGTCTCTGGGTACTCAAGGATTTATTTATAGTGTTCTGGGGGGCGGTGGAATTCGTGAAAACCCTAAAGCCCAAGTCCAAAACCGAAAAGGAAACATCCAGGGGGCTATGAACGCCGGCCCAGGCGGTCATGGCGTGAAGACCGCCACGTCTGGCGGTCATCCACCCAAGACCTCTGGGTGGTGGCAGTCATCTACTCCCATGCCCGACCGACACCAACCCCCCTGGGGGAGGGGGGGAGGGGAGGAGGATACACCTGTTATTTGAGATCAAACCTTTCACTGAGACAAAGGGGGCACTCATTGACTTTTTACTTGAGTTTGCAATGATAAATATTTTCTTTGTGAATAATGCCATGCATGTAAGTCTTGTTGGGTTCAAATGCATTTTGATGAACACACGCCAAGGGCACCTCACCCCACTTTGATTGATTCCAAGGGGCACGCTAAACCCCATCTCCAAAATCGCAACTAGATGATGCTGGGGGCATCGTGCCCCATCTCGAAAAAATCAAACTAGGGGCACGATGTGCCTGCAACTAGGCAAGGGGAACGACACACTCCACCTCCTCCAAACCCATTAGGGAACCCTAGGAACGAGAGACACGAGCCGTAAACACACCATATGTAAGAGAAACCAGGAGGGGAAGCGAACCCAAAGCCGAGACCCAGTTCCCACAAACCATGGGATGAGGGAGTCCAGACATGAGGGTACCCAGATGAGAGAAAACCTTTAGGAGAACAAGACAAGCCAGATATGAGGGAAACTAGAAGGGGAGTAAACCCAAAGCCGGGACCCAATTCCCTCAAACCTTGAGAGGAACATAAGCCGAGGACCTGGTCCCCGCAAATCATAAGCCGAGGACCCGATTCTCGCAAACCATGGATGAGATGATTCCCACGAAGCCGAGGACCCGGTTCTCACAAATTGCGGGATGAGATGATTCCCGACAATCACAAACCTGGGATGAGATTGTTAGTGTAATATGCCCAAAAGTCAATCAATGGATGATTGTTTTTAGTCAAGTATATACATTAAGGTTATTCCAATAAATATGATTATAAGATAATCACTTACACATATTTATAACCCTAGAATACTTTGTATTCTTAAAATGTCCCTAGTCGATTACTATTATGGATGGGTTGTAATAATAAATTAAGACTAGCGTATGTTGAGAATTATATGAGATATGAATTCTACATACGGGTAAAAGTTAAAGAACTTGTGGACTGGACTGACCCACATAAGAACCCTACATGGAACGTTATATGATAGTCATTAGTGGTTCTTTTATATGTATTGTCCTTAGACCTGAGATCATCAAGGTTCCCAGCATATGAGTCATATACTTTGATATTATTCCTAGTCATCTGTAACTGGGTGGTCTTGAGGGTAATCATTGGGTATATGATAAATGTGTATTGGGTTTTGATTGATCAAGATGAGATTCGTCCGACCCATATAACGGGTATATTATCAGATGGCCTCTCGATAGAGTTGAACTGTTAAATGCGTGGCCACGCTCGGATTATATGATATGGTGATATTATGAGTATCCGTTTTACACAGTTAACTCGGGGATCAAGAAACTAAGATTAAACATATACGAGATTGACGTTTTCCATGTCTCGTGTTTAATCTTGATAATAGGACGAAAGGACGATGACATGTTTCCGAGGCATATTGAATCAGTACTGATCTTGTCGTTTGGGTAGCAATGATGTGTTGCTAGACGTCGCTCTTTGCTTATAATTGTAAAATGAGATTTTACAATTATTGCCAAACGTTACAAGTGCCTACAGAGTCACACACATAGAACCGTTGATTCGAGCAGGTGGTTGAACCGTGGTTGGACTATGGTTCGACCGGGTGTGGTTGGACCGTGGTTGGACCAGGGTCGTTTTGGGCTGGTTTGGTTCAGTAATTGTCAGAATTATTAGACCAAATTATTGCTGTGATGTGTGTTTGTACATTAGTGGAGACAAGATTATGTGGAGACATAATTATGTTGGGAATGGGCCATTATGTTTGCCATTACCCATTGTCTTTTAGCACTAATTGAAGTGGGTAATCTGATTACTCTTCTCCACTACTGCATTCTGGTTTTTTTGAGTCTTGAAAGTGTTTTTTAGACCAGCAAGAACACACACAAACACTTCCTTTCTTTGAGAAAGAAAGAAGAATAAAACACACCACTAAGCTCCCGGATTTCCGCAGCTAGCACCGCGTTTCGGGAGAGCTGGAGTTGGTCATCGTGTGAAGATTTTTGGCTTGACATCATGTCTCGTGTGGATACCGTAGAGGAGCAGGATATCCTTCCGGCTCTAGCTGATTCGGTTCTTCAGTTAGGTGAAAGATCCTAACCGTTTCAGTATGTTTGTTTTTGTTGTTCGGTTTAGTTGCTTCACTTGGATCCTTCATGTGTTTCCGGGTTTCCACTGTGCATTTGTTGCATTTAGATTGTCTATTTTGCATGACCGGAAACTTACAGTTGTAGCGGAGCCTCTTGTGAAGCTCTAAACTGAATTTATGTGCATATGTTGATATGTTCATGCAAATATATATGATGTGTTATATGTGATGTAGCATGATCATTATATGTTGAGTTCATTATATATATATTGATGTTGGTTTGTGTCAAAAATGTTTTGATGACAAGAACTTGATTGGTATGTGATATCAATCAAGGAGTAATTGGCAGTAAGTTGAAGGGGTTCGACAAAACGAAAATCGATCGTCGGTTTTCGGAAGGAACGATGGTCGTTCTAGTGCTGCAGGGCCAAGACATCGATGTTCATAAGATGGACATCGATGTCCACATGAGGATTTTCCTTGGCTGAGCCTGTTCTATAAAAGGTTGGCCTTGGCAGATTCACATGAACATCGATGTTCAGGATTGAACATCGATGTCCATGAGCCCTGTGACATTGATTTGAGATTCCAAAGACCAAATAACATTGATGTTCACTTTATAACATCGATGTCCTTGTGTTCCAGAGTCTCAAACATCAATGTTTAAAGGTTAGACATCGATGTTTAAAACTACTGCCAAGTTTTTGGACCTTCTAAACTTTCCAACATCGATGTCCAAGAGTTGAACATCGATGTTCTTGAGTTCCAGAGGCCAATGAACCTTTGGAACTATCCAACATCGATGTTCTTGAGTTCCAGAGGCCAATGAACCTTTGGAACTATCCAACATCGATGTCCAAGAGCTGAACATCGATGTTCTTGAGCTCTGCCAAATAGTTTGGACTTCCAGAGCCTCAAGGACATCGATGTTGATGACAGGACATCGATGTCCTTGTGTTCCAGAGGCCAAATGACATCGATGTTCATGACAGAACATCGATGTCCTAAAGTACCCGAGGCCAATGGACATCGATATTCAGCAATGGACATCGATGTCCTTGTGCATTACCAAGGTGTTGGGGAGAATCAGATTCTCAAAGACATCGATGTTCACTTATGGGCATCGATGTTTACATGTATCTTTGGTTTCCAAATTTACATAACAACAATATATGATTTGTTGATTATATGCATGTGATGTATGAACATATGTTGATGTAAATATTAAGTTCTTAGTTGCCTTCCTTGATAAGCACTCATCATTGCTTAGATCAACACTTGGTAGGATTTTCCAAAGTAAGGTGCCAATGTTTATCCTAGCAAGGTGCGACTGGAAAATTGTAATATCTGAACTGCTTATTATGGGTTTGGACTTAACTAGGTCATCTTAATAGGATTAAGGACTTAGAGGCAAGGAGTTGAGCAATGTCTATAAGATAGACAAGAACAAGTGTTGTTCACTCAACTATCTAAGAGTTACATGAGATGTGATTGACAAGAGTTGTCTACATAAATAGCTATGATGTAAGTGATCAGCCAAAGCTGACTTATCTTGTAGTGAAATATGGATCTTGGCCTACTTATCATTTTTTTTGATTCATAGTAGGAGCATCATTTAATAGAATTCCTTGTTAAATGATTTATGTATACATGACTCTTATTTGTGTGAGTTGATCATTATTGTAGAATTTCCATGGCACAAAACACTAGCACAATGTCACTGCGATCTGTCCTTGAGAAGGAAAAGTTGAATGGGAATAATTTCCTAAAATGGTATCGCAACTTGAGGATAGTCCTTAAACAAGAAAAGAAGTTGTATGTCCTCGAAGGGCCTGTTCCGAATGAACCGGCGCCTAGTGCTCCAAGGGCAGAAAGGGATGCTTACAAGAAGCACCTTGATGATGCATTAGATGCAGCATGCCTCATGCTTGTTAACATGGACTCTGAGCTTCAGAAGCAACATGAGAACTTGGGTGCGTTCGATATGATCGAACACCTGAAAATGCTTTTTGAAGAGCAAGCAAGGCATGAGAGGTACGAGACCTCTAAGGCATTGTTCCAATGCAAGATGGCTGAGTCATCACCCGTGAGACTTCATATGCTCAAAATGATTGGATACATTGAGAGCCTTGAGGGTCTTGGTTTTCCTTTGCAGAAGGAGTTGGCTGTTGATCTAGTCCTGCAATCGTTGCCGGATAGTTACAGCCAATTTGTCATGAACTTCAATATGAATCATCTTGACAAATCATTTTTTGAGTTGCTTAACATGTTGGGAACAAATGAGCAACAAATGAGGGCAAACAAATCCAACATTATGATGATTGGAAAAGGCAAAGGAAAAGGTAAAGCAAAGTTTAACTAGAAGAAGAAATGTGCCAAAAAATTTTGTGCATGTGCATCTTCTTGTGATCATGTGCTGAAACCCAAGGGTAGTATTGCAAAGGAAGGACATTGTTTCCATTGCAATAAACTGGGCCATTGGAAGCGCAACTGCCCTATTTACCTTGAAGAGGTGAAGAAAAGGAAGGGAAGTGAGACTTCCACTTCAGGTATTTTCGTTATAGAAGCTAATATCTCTATCTCTGCATCATGGGTATTAGATACCAGATGTGGTTCTCACATTTGTGTAAATGTGCAGGAACTAAGAAAGAGTAGGAGATTGGCAAAGGGTGAGATAGACCTACGCGTCGGAAATGGAGCAAGGGTTGCTGCATTAGCCGTAGGGACTTATTATCTATCTTTACCGAGTGGTTTGGTTTTGGAACTTGATGATTGCTATTATGTACCTACTATAAGCAGGAATTTGATTTCTGTTTCTTGTCTGGACAAGAAAGGCTTTTCATTTGTAATAAAGAACAAATGTTGTTCTATTTGTTTCAATGATATTTATTATGGTGGTGCATATTTGAGCAATGGTTTGTATATTCTAAACCTAGAAACACCAATCTATAACGTTAATACGAAGAAGGTTAGAATGAACGATTCTAATAAAACCTACCTTTGGCATTGTCGTTTGGGCTATATAAACGAGACTCGTATTGCTAAACTCCATAAAGATGGAATTCTAGACTCATTTGATTTTGAATCATATGAGACATGTGAGTCATGTTTATTAGGCAGAATGACAAAGGCTCCTTTTTCCGGTAAAGGTGAGAGAGCTTCGGACTTGTTAGGTCTAATACATTCTGATGTATGCGGACCTATGTCTACACAGGCTAGAGGTGGTTTTCAATACTTCATTACATTTACTGATGATTACAGTAGATATGGTTATGTGTATCTTATGAGACACAAGTCAGAATCCTTTGAAAAGTTCAAAGAGTTCAAGAATGAAGTACAAAATCAACTCGGTAAAAGTATTAAAATGCTTCAATCTGATGGAGGAGGGGAATACTTAAGCCGAGAATTTCTTGATCATCTAAAGTAATGTGGTATAGTATCACAGCTTACTCCACCAGGTACGCCTCAATGGAATAGTGTATCTGAAAGGAGGAATAGAACTTTGTTAGACATGGTTCGTTCTATGATGAGTCAAGCTGACCTTCCTTCTTCATTTTGGGGACATGCATTATTGAGTGCTGCATTTACACTTAACCGTGTTCCATCTAAATCGGTTGAAAAGACACCATATGAGATATGGACCGGGAAGCGTCCCAATTTGTCTTTTAAGAGAATTTGGGGTTGTGAGGCTTACGTGAGACGTGAAGCATCAGATAAACTCGGCCCTAAATCCGAGAAGTGCCTTTTTGTAGGATACCCTAAGGAAACAAAAGGGTATTACTTCTATAATCCCACCGACCACAAAGTGTTTGTTGCTCGAACTGCTATTTTTCTAGAAAGAGAATTTATTTCTAGAGGAATTAGTGGGAGGAAAATAGAACTCGAAGAAGTTCGAGATATACAGGCTGAGATGGAACAAGGACAGGAACCGTAAGATGTTGTGGGTGAAAATCCTGTACCTGTAACACATGGGCCACGTAGGTCGGATAGGATTCGGTATGAGCCTGAGAGATATGAATTTCTTTTGACTCATACTGGAGATGTGATGCTCATAGATGAGGATGAGCCCACTTCCTATCAGCAGGCCGTTATGGGTCCAGACTCTAAGAAGTGGCTAGAAGCCATGAATTCGGAAATGGAATCCATGTATGAAAACAAGGTATGGACCTTAGTTGATCCACCTGAAGGGATAAAACCCATAGGGTGCAAATGGGTCTTTAAGAAAAAGACCGACATGGATGGTAATGTGATTACCTTTAAAGGGCGATTGGTCGCGAAAGGTTTCAAACAAGTTCATGGTATTGACTATGATGAAACTTTCTCACCAGTTGCCATGGTTAAATCCATTCGGATTCTATTGGCTATCGCAACATACCATGATTATGAGATATGAAAAATGGATGTCAAAACCACTTTCCTTAATGGAAATCTTTTAGAGGATGTGTACATGACACAACCTGAAGGTTTTGTTGATCCATACAATGCTAATACGGTATGCAAGTTGCAAAGGTCCATTTATGGATTAAAGCAAGCTTCTAGGAGTTGGAATCTTCGTTATAATCAAGTAATCAAAGAGTTTGGTTTCATTAAAAATGAAGATGAGCCATGTGTTTACAAGAAGGTTAGTGGGAGCACTGCCATTTTCTTGTTGTTGTATGTTGATGACATTCTACTAATTGGGAATGATATTCCGACACTACAGTCAGTAAAGACTTGGTTAGGAAATAATTTCTCAATGAAGGACTTAGGAGAAGCTGCCTACGTGTTAGGCATAAAGATCTATAGAGATAGATCCAAAAGGCTTCTCGGGCTAAGTCAGAGTACGTATATTGACAAGGTGCTAAAGAGGTTTAGCATGCAAGATTCCAAGAAAGGATTCTTGTCCATGTCACATGGCGTATCTCTCTCTAAGAATCAATATCCTAGTACATCGAAGGAGAGAGAGCGGATGAGTAAGATCCCTTATGCTTCGGCAATAGGATCTATCATGTATGCCATTTTATGTACTCGACCGGATGTCGCATATGCTTTGAGTGTTTCAAGCATATATCAATCTGATCCCGGTGAGAGTCACTGGACAGCGGTTAAGAACATCCTTAAATACTTGAGAAGGACTAAAGAATCATTCCTTGTGTATGGAAGCGTTGATGAGCTTGTTGTAAAGGGTTAATAGATGCTAGCTTCCAAACAGACAGGGATGACTTTAGATCGCAATCAGGTTATGTGTTTTGTCTTGGAGGTGGTGCTGTATGCTGGAAGAGTTCTAAGCAAGAGACAATTGCAGATTCTACAACCGAGGCTGAGTACATTGCTGCCTCAGATGCGGCGAAAGAGGCTGTTTGGATTAAGAAGTTCGTACTGAACTTGGGGTGGTTCCCAGTATTGAGAGTCCGATTGAGCTCTATTGTGACAACAATGGGACAATCGCACAGGCTCAAGAACCTAGATACCACCAGAGATCCAAACATATACTCCGACGCTATCATCTTATTAGAGAGATCATAGATAGAGGCGACGTCTGACTGTGCAGAGTTCCTTCTGAGAACAATGTAGCAGATCCTTTGACTAAGCCGCTCACACAGTAGAAGCATGATGGTCATTGCGCATCCATTCGTATTAGATACATGCCTGATTGGCTTTAGTGCAAGTGGGAGATTGTTAGTGTAATATGCCCAAAAGCCAATCAATGGATGATTGTTTGTAGTCATGTATATACAATAAGGTTATGCCAATAAATATGATTATGAGATAATCGCTTGCACATATTTATAACCCTAGAATACTTTGTATTCTTAAAATGTCCCTAGTCGATTACTATTATGGATGGGTTGTAATAATAAATTAAGACTAGCGTATGTTGAGAATTATATGAGATATGAATTCTACATATGGGTAGAAGTTAGAGAACTTGTGGACTGGACTGACCCACATAAGAACCCTACATGAAACGTTATATGATAGTCATTAGTGGTTCTTTTATATGTATTGTCCTTAGACCTGAGATCATCAAGGTTCCCAGCATATGAGTCGTATACTTTGATATTATTCCTAGTCATCCGTAACTGGGTGGTCTTAAGGGTAATCATTGGGTATACGATAAATGTGTAGTGGGTTTTGATTGATCAAGATGGGATTCGTCCGACCCATATAACGGGTATATTATTAGATGGGCCTCTTGATAGAGTTGAACTGTAAATGCATGGCCATGCTCGGATTATATAATATGGTGATATCATTAGGATCCGTTTTACACAGTTGACTCGGGGATCAAGAAACTAAGATTAAACATATACGAGATTGACGTTTTCCATGTCTCGGTTTAATCTTGATAATGGGACGAAAGGACGATGACATGTTCCGAGGCATATAGAATCAGTACTGGTCTTGTCGTTCGGGTAGCAATGATGTGTTGCTAGACGCCGCTCTTTGCTTATAATTGTAAAATGAGATTTTACAATTATTGCCGGACGTTACAAGTGCCTACAGGGTCACACACATAGAACCGTTGATTCGAGCAAGTGGTTGAACCGTGGTTGGACCATGGTTCGACCGAGTGTGGTTGGATCGCGGTTGGACCGTGGTTGGACCAGGGTAGTTTTGGGCTGGTTTGGTTCAATAATTTTCAGAAATATTAGACCAAATTATTGCTGTGATGTGTGTTTGTACATTAGTGGAGACAAGATTATGTGGAGACATAATCATGTTGGGAATGGGCCATTATGTTTGCCATTACCCATTGTCTTTTGGCAGTAATTGAAGTGGGTAATCTGATTACTCTTCTCCACTATTGCATTCTGGTTTTTGTGAGTCTTGAGTGTGTTTTTCAGACCAGCAAGAGCACACACAAACACTTCCTTTCTTTGAGAAAGGAAGAAGAATAAAACACACCACTAAGCTCCCGGATTTCCGCAGCTAGCACCGCGTTTCGGGAGAGTTGGAGTTGGTCATCGTGTGACGATTTTCGGCTTGACATCACGGCTCGTGTGGATACCGTAGAGGAGCAGAATATCCTTCTGGCTCTAGCTGATTCGGTTCTTCAATTAGGTGAAAGATCCTAACCGTTTCAGGTATGTTTGTTTTTGTTGTTCGGTTTAGTTGCTTCACTTGGATCCTTCATGTGTTTCCGGGTTTCCGCTGTGGATTTGTTGCATTTAGATTGTCTATTTTGCATGACCGGAAACTTACAGAGATGATTCCTACAAAGCCGATGATCCGGTCCTCACAAACCCCGGGACGAGATGATTCCCGACAACCAACAACCTTCAGGATGAGATGATTCCTGTAGTGGAGCACGGGGTGCTCCAACCATTGACAGACATCACTTGCATCAAACCATTCAAATTTGGTTGTTCCTTTCTCGTGTTGTTTCGTCCTTAGTTTATAAGGGCTCATCAACGAGGGGCATCTGTGAACATCCAAATTTGACCTACAAATATTCCTCTAATTTAGATTTTGAGTATGCTCAAACCATAAGATTAATGAGATGATTTGATATTTGGGTAAGGCACATTTAGAATTTATTTTAGTGGAATGCACATATTTTATGAATTGGGATTTATATGTGTGAACCTTAGGATTAATGAGATGATTTAATCTTAAGATAAAAAAATATTAGGGTCTAGTTTATTAAAATATTGTCCTATTTCATTTATTTTTTCTTTCTTGTTTATTTTAACCCGATTATAATGAGATGATTTACTTTTGGGTTAAGGATGAATTTGAGGGCCTAAGTTAATGGAATATGGACCATCCAGAGTTAATCAGCCCATAAGCACATTTTTTGCAGGCTATTCTTAGCTCTTATTTTCGTGGAAAATCAGAGTTAAATCATCATTTAAATAGAAAATGTGTTTTTGGTATGATCTTACATAAAATGGGGGATTGATTTGTAATCAATCAGTTACGGAATGATTGGGAGGAGTAGTAATCAAGAAAAGAGACGATTCTGAGTTGATTATGCAGTTGGATCAAATCAGGGAGGAATTAGGGAAAACTGAGAGCAAAAAAAGGAAAAATTGGGTGGACATAGGGGGGCCGGGCGGTCATGGCGGGATGATCGCCGGGTCTGGGCGACCATCCACAAATGACCGCCAGGCCTGGCGGCCATCCGGGTCATGGGTACCAGAATTGCCCGATTTCCTCCGAGTTCTCCCTTTATTTGATTCTACATGGTTTTGGCCTTGATTTTTGGCTGAGACCTTAGTCATTAAGCTGGTCCACGCCCTTATACTCCCCAAAACACTATAAATAGGGCCTCCCATTCACATTTTAGAGGATCAATCACTCTTTTATACACACTACCTATAAGCCTTGTTGCTTGGGAAAACTCTACTTCTCCAAGCATAGAAAACTTCTCTAGGCAGAAACTCTGGAAGAATTTCTGTTAGGAACAATAGACTTAAGCTAGAGGGGGGGTGAATAGCTTATGATCGAAAATTAAAAACTTTGCAGGAAATAAGTGCGGAATTGAAAAATAGAAGGACACAAGAGATTTTTATACTGGTTCACACACAACTAATTTGTGGCTAATCCAGTCCTTCAAGATACACTTGAAGAGTTCACTATCTACCGTTAAGCT
>JAKUCV010000346.1:0-24236 GCA_028386065.3 Turnera subulata | reverse complement strand
ATACCTTGTACAATTTATGGATCTAACTCTTCTTTCTTGGCTCTTCAATCTTGTGCTCATTCATTTTGATCCTTTGCTCTTGAATGGTATCTTGTGCTTGAGGATTGGTTTGACTTCATTTCTTTTTGCTTCTTCTTTGACATGATCTTGTGCTGGTTTGTCAATTATCAAAACCTGTAATGAACCATGAGTTCTAACATGTACTTCATTCATGAATTCTTTGAACTTTTCAAAGGATTCCGACTTGTGTCTCATTAGATACACGTAGCCATATCTACTGAAATCGTCAGTAATTGTAATAAATTATGAAAAACTGCCTCTAGCCTGTGTGGACATAGGTCCGCATACATCACTATGTATAAGACCTAACAAGTCCGATGCTCTCTCACCCTTATCGGTAAAAGAAGCCTTCGTCATTTTGCCTAACAAACACGACTCACACGTCTCAAATGATTCATAATCAAATGAGTCTAAAAGTCCATCTTTATGGAGTTTAGATATACGAGTCTCGTTTATATGGCCTAAACGACAATGCCAAAAGTAGGTTTCATTAGAATCGTTTGTTCTAACCTTCTTCATATTAACGTTATAGATTGCGGTTTCTAGGCCTAGAACATACAAATCATTGCTCAAATATGCACCACCATAATAAACATCATTGGAATAAATGGAACAACAATTGTCCTTTATTACAAATGAAAATTCTTTCTTGTCAAGACAAGGCATAGAAATCAAATTTCTGCTTATGGTTGGTACATAATAACAATTGTCCAGTTCTAACACCAAACTACTCGGTAAGGATAGATAGTAAGTTCCTACGGCTAATGCAGCAACTCTTGCTCCATTTTCCACACGTAGGTCTATCTCACCCTTAGCTAGTCTCCTACTCTTTCTTAGTTCCTGCACATTTACACAAATGTGAGAACCACATCCGGTATCTAATACCCACGATGCAGAGATAGAGATATTAGCTTCTATAACGAACATACCTGAAGTGGAAGTCTCACTTCCCTTCTGTTTCTTCAACTCTTGAAGAAAAGCCGGGCAATTTCGTTTCCAATGGCCGGACTTCTTGCGATGGAAGCATTGGCCTTCCTTTGCAATACCACCTTTAGGTTTCAGCCCTTGTGAAGAAGATTCACCAAACTTTTTGGCGGATTTCTTCACCTTAGCTTTACCTTTTCCTTTGCCACCTCCAAGCATCAATATGCTATTGGATTTGTTTGCCTTCATTTGTTGCTCAGCTGTTCCCAACATATTGAGCAACTCAGACAAGGACTTGTCAAGATGGTTCATATTGAAGTTCATGACAAATTGACCGTAACTATCCGGCAATGATTGCAGGACTAGATCAACGGCCAACTCCTTTTTCAAAGGAAACCCTATAGCCTCAAGGCTTTCAATGTATCCGATCCTTTTAAGCGCATGAGGTCTGACGGGTGATGATTCAGCCATTCTGCATTGGAACAATGCCTTAGAGGTCTTGTACCTCTCATGCCTTGCTTGCTCCTCAAAGAGCATCTTAAGGTGTTCGATCATATCGAACGCCCCCATGTTCTCATGTTGCTTCTGAAGCTCAGAGTCCATGGTGATCAGCATTAGGCATGTAATGTCCAATGCATCATCGAGATGCTTCTTGTAAGCATCCCTTTCCGCCCTTGGTGCACTAGGCACCGGTTCATCCGGAACAGGCCCTTCGAGGACATACAGTTTCTTTTCTTGTTTGAGGACTATCCTCAAGTTTCGATACCATTTCAGAAAGTTATTCCCGTTCAACTTTTCCTTCTCAAGGACCGATCGCAGTGATAATGCGCTAGTGTTTTGTGCCATGGAAACTCTACAACAATGATCAACTCTCACAATTAAGAGTCATGCATACAAAAACATTTAACATGGAATTCTATTAAATGTGCTCCTACTACATAAATCAAGACAATTATATAAGTAGGCCAAGATCCATATTTCACTACAACATATGTCAGCTTTGGCTGATCGCATACATCAATAGTTATTTAGGTAGACAACTCTTGTCAATTACATCTCATGTAACTCTTGGATAGTTGAGTGAACAACACTTGTTCTAATCTATCTCATAGACTTAGCTCAACTCCTTGCCTCTAAGTCCTTAATCCTATTAAGATGACCTAGTTAAGTCCAACACCATAATAAGCAGTTCCGATATTACAATTATCGCATTGCACCTTGCTAAGATAAACAATGGCACCTTGCTTTTGCAAAACCTACCAATTGTTGATCGAAGCAATGATGAGTGCTTACCATGGAAGGCAACTAAGAACTTAATATTTTCATCAACGTGTGATTCCTACACATCACATTTTTGTTCTTGATAAATCATATATTGGTGTTATGTAAATTTGAAAACAAACATACATAAGAACATCGATGTTCAAATTTGGAACATCGATGTTGTGAGAATCCAATTGTCCCAACTCTTTGGCAGTGTCTCAATAACATCGATGTTGGACATTACAACATCGATGTTGTGAGAAACTCGAGCTCCAAACTATTTGGCAGTAGCTCCATAACATCGATGTTGGACATTTCAACATCAATGTTGTGAGAAACTTGAATTCCAAACTTTTTGGCAGCAGCTCAATAACATCGATGTTAGACTTTCAACATCGATGTTGTTGAGATTCTGAAAGTTCAAGTTTTTGGCAGTAGCATTTTAACATTGATGTTTAACATTTAAACATCGATGTTTGGGTTCTAGAACTCAAGAACATCGATGTTGACACTCAAACATCGATGTTGTTGGAGTTCTGGAACTCAAACTAATTTGGCCGAGCTTAAATAACATCGATGTTCAACTCTTAAACATCGATGTTGTGAGAGTTCTGCCAAGGCCTCTTCATGTCAACATCGATGTTGATCACACAACATCGATGTTATTGTGATTCGGCCAAAACTAGCCTACTTAGAACATCGATGTTATCTACATAACATCGATGTTTAATAGACTCGGCCAAGGCCAATCACCACAAGAACATCGATGTTAGTCTTACCAACATCGATGTTAAGCCCCTTGCTGTACTAGAACGACAATCGTTCTATGAACTCAATCGTTCAATAACCTACTCGAACTCTTTCGACTTACTGCCAAGAACACCTTGATTGATATCATATACCAATCAAGTTCTCATTGTCAAAATACTTTTGACAAACACCAACATCAACATATATATCACATATACATAATCAACTTAGCATATCACATATACTAACTAAGCATATCAAACATATGCACATGAAATTCGGTTTAGGACTTCACAAGAGGCTCCGCTACCACTGTAAGTATTCGAGTCATGCAATTGATAATCAAATGAAACAAAATACAACAAGGTGTGCAGCGGAAAACCGGATACACATGGAGGATCCAAGTGAAGGGTTGCTAAACCGAATAACAATTTTACATACTTGGTTCGGTTGAGGTCTTCCACCCAACTATAGAACCGAATCAGCAAGAGCCAGACGTAAGCCTCGCCCCTCTACGGTATCCACATGAACCGTTGTAACCTGCTGAAGAACGTCTCACGACTTCAACCCGAGCTCTCCCGAACTGGTGTGCTAGCAACAGATTTTCCGGGAGCTGTGTGTGGTGTTTGTGTTCTTCTTTCTCAAAGAAGATGTGTGTGTGGTTTTTGCCTCTGAAAATTTCAGACCTCAAGACACTCTCAAAGCTCTGAAAACTCAATACAAGAGTGAAGAAGAAGATGAGTAATCTGATTACTCAACCAAAATAATGCAAGAAGACAATAGGAATTGTGGCCAACACATTGGCCCATAATCCACCATGATTATGTCTCCACATAATCATGTCTCCCACTAGACATAACCACACATCGCAACACTAGTTGGTCTAATTATTCTGTCAATAATTGTACCAAACCAGCCCAAAAACGACCCTGGTCCAACCACGGTCCAACTGCGGTCCAACCACACCTGGACGAACCATGATCCAACCACGGTTCAACCACCTGCTCGAATCAACGGCTGTAAGTGTGTGACCTTGTAGGCACTTGTAACGTTCGGCAATAATCGTAAAATCTCATTTTATAATTATAAGCAAAGAGCGACGTCTAGCAACACATCATTACCACCCGAATGACAAGATCGATACTGATTCCCTGTGCCTCGGAACATGTCATCGTCCCTTTGTCCCATTATCAAGATTAAACACGAGACATGGAGTATGTCAATCTCGCATATGTTTAATCTCGGTTTCTTGATCCTCGAGTTAACCGGTAAAGACGGATACCAATGATATCACATATCATCATCCGAGCATGGCCATGCATTTACGGTTCAACTCTATCAAGAAACCATCCGATAATATACCCGTTATATGAGTTGGATGAATCCCATCTTGATCATACAAAACCCACTACATATTCATCATATACCCAATGATTACACTAAGTCTACTCATTTACGAAATAGCCAAGAGTAATATCAAAGTATACGACTCATATGTTGGGAACCTTGACGATCTCAGGTCTAAGGACAATACATATAAGAACCGCTATCGACAAACATATAACGATCCATGTAGCGTTCTTATGTGGGTCGGTCCAGTCCACAAGTTCTCTAACTTGTACCCGTATGTTGAATTCATATCACATATAAATTCTCAACATACGCTAGTCTTAATTTATTATTACAACCCATCCATAATAATAATCGACTAGGGACGTTTTAAGAATATGAAATATTCTAGGGTTATAAACCTGTGCAAGCGTTTATCTCATAAACGATGTTTATTGGAATAACCTTAATGTGTATACATGACTATATACAATCATCCATGATTAGCTTTTGGGCATATTACACTAACAGCGCTCTAGGCCCCTTTCGAACCAGTTTCCCCCTTCTGTTCCGGATTTCCTTGTCTCCTGACATCTCTCTTGCGGATGCTTTCAACCAATTCGCCACAATCCCTGCTGATAATTGGTCATGGCACCGAAACCTCTACTCCTGGGAAAGAAATGACTGCCTTTTAATTTCAGCTGAACTCAATGATGTCTCCCTATCCCCTTCATCAACTGACGGTTTTCTTTGGAATCCTGACCATATTCGGGGTTACACAGTCAAATCAGGCTACAACTTCCTGCTCAAATCATCTTCTCCAATCTATAATATCCCAAATGTTTGGTTGTCCACCTTGCCTCCAAAAATCGAGTGCTTCCTCTGGCTGTTGTTTATGAATGGCATCCCCACCCGCGAGTTCCTACACAGCAGGGGCATCTTATCTGTACCCGACTCAAAATGTGCTTTCTGCTCTCTCCATCTTGAGACTTCTTCACATTTTTTTCTTCATTGCAATTTTTCCTGGCTGCTTTGGCAAAAAGTCTGCACATGATGGGGAATAACTTGGGTCACGCTTGCTTCTTGTTCTTTAGTGGTACTGTCACTGGTACTCCCTTGTGAATAACAAACATAACAAAGAATGCTGGCTTATCATCGGGTCCTCCGTCATATGGTCCATTTGGCTTGCACGCAACGACCTCATCTTCAATGCCAAACAGCCACAAAGAGAAATCCTGTTCGATCTCGCTCTTGTCAGAGCCACCTGTTGGATCAAGAGCATTCACCCTTCCTTTCCTTACTCTCCTGCGATGGTGATCTCCAACCCCTCTTTCATCCAAAACTAGAAAGGGCGAATACTAAGACCTTTGTCATAACCCATCAAAACTCTTGTTATCCAATTTTCTTTTACCTCTGTCCTTGTTTGTATTTCCTTTTCTACTTCCTATATATGATGTATTAGACTAGCCAGCTTCTTGTTGGCCCGTATTCCTTGTATCTATCTTTTCTTTCGTTAATAAAATTCGAATAGCATCAAAAAAAAAGACCAGAATAGGGACCTTATCGGATTAACACAGAAAAGAAGAAATGTTATGGGTTCACCTCTTTATTTTTATTTTTTTCTTTCCCCTGTGGACTGTAAAGTCAGTATGAAAGCAAATGTGGAATGCTATCTCGCTCTAATTATTCCTGCATAGTTTCTGCGTTGACTAAATTATTTGGTGTGAGAGCAAACATTAACCAGGTCAAAGACAAAAGAGTGCTTGTATGCTGTGTCAGGCATGAAACCTGCCAAGGAAGGGCATTGCTATGAATGATACCCTGGAGAAAATCTCGGGTAACATTACCTTGATGACGTGGACAAACGCATTTCTAACACCTGGTTCTATGGACTAGTTAAGACAAAGTTACAATTTGATATTCAAAAAGGGTTTAATTATAAAATAGTGCACTATTTCTTTCTTTTGCGTTTCTAACTTTCTATACCTAAGTATGAAAATATGAAATTCCTACTTTTTTTAATCAACTGAACACTTATCCATATAAAATTCCTACTTAATCTGTTAAACACTTACTTATGACCTGAACCTTATCCATATGGATGAATTTATCAATTAATATGATATTTTTTCTTTATAAAAATTGATACATTATCTTAAATATATGTTATGATATGAACTTTTAAAGCAATTTATATATAATGCCATATCATTAAGGAAAATTTCTCAAAAGAAAAGTAAATCTTATTTTTTAAAAAAATTAATAAGTCTATTTAACAAGTTTAGAATGACATGTCGCCTGAGTTTGTATTAAGCTCACTTGTTTGTATTTTTTTATTTTTTAATTCTACCTCATAAATCAACTTTCCATTCTTATTGGAAAAAAATTGTAAAGGAAAGAAATGTGCACAAGAGACACGGAAAATACTTCCCCCATCCCATTAATATCAAGGCAAGAAACACTAGTGGTGGTGTTTTGAGAGGAATACAGAAGGGAGGGCTGCACAGCTGAGAGAGAGAGAGGCACGAAATAATGTGTGCACACAAAGAGGGGATGGTTTTTATCCTCTAACAACACGTGGAAATGGTCCCCTTCCCGGTTGATGTTTGTAGAAAGCAAGAAGAGGAGAGTTTTTTTTTGGTCCAAACAGGAGGAGAGTATTGAGTGATCACTGTGTTACTGCTGCAGTGCCGGGGACTGGGAGTACGTACTGGGGCCCGCTTGCTTTTTTGCATCCTCCCTAGTTACCCTATAAAAAAATATATCATTAAATTCATAACTAGTTAATTAGTCCATCACGGATAATTTCCATAACTAGAACGTGTGTTAATTAATTAAACTACTCTCATTTGTTCTTAACAAATTACCCCCAAAAGATTGTGTTTGCGCACAAACAGCGAGCGACCCTCTGCTACCGATCCGATCGTTGAAGGGTCGAACCGACAACCGGATCCGACCTGTTGATAGGCCGAAAGGACGGTGTCGCGCGTCTTGGACCAGGTTTTGTTGTTTTGGGTTTTCTACGTTAAGCTAAGCTAATAAAGCATGATAAGTTACGCTAAAAGTGCAATAGAATAAATTGGTAAAGGAATTGATTTTATTGATTTTTCTAGGATCCTCGTACAAGCATCATCAACACCTTTATATAGGTACTTACAAAAAACGATAGAGCAACAAAGCATTCCAAGATAAAACTTATTTCAAATCTAACTCAACCCAAAACACAGCTTCGGTTGAGATAACCCTTATCATCCCAAAACTTTCAAACAATAAATAAAAATCACAAAGCATTGCCTCAACGCAGACTCTAACGATTTGTGTTCATCCCAAATAACAATTCAATCCGATCCTCTAACGACCTATGAATATCGAATCCGACTTAGACTGAGAACACGACCTTGGACCAATGACACTCGGTTCCAAGACTAGTGACATCGGCCTAACGACACCGGTCTTAGCCCAGTGACATTGATCTACCAACCAAGAACTCCGACCTGTAACATCGGTCTTAGCTCAAGTCTAATGACATCGGTCACCCAAGAATTTAGACCAGTGATATCAGTCTTAGCCAACGACCAGTGACATCGGTCACGACATCGGCCTTAGCCCAGTGCCATCGGTCTCAGCCCAGTGACATCGGAGCCAGCTGAATCAACCTAATGAGTCCACGATTTTGGGCTTGGTGTAAACAGATTGATCCCCCTCAGCCCTTTGATTGAGAACTATCGCAAATTGAAGGGGTGATTACCTTACTTACTAGCCAAAATCGTGAACATCAAGACGACCGTCGGTCAAAGAATACTCAAGGACAACCTCTGTCGATTATTGTGACCCAAAAGACCACTCCATCGATCAGTGAGACAAAAAGTCAATTCCAGCGGTCAACATTTGTCAAAGCTGAAAAGTCAACACCATCGGTCAATGGGGATCGAAGATCAATTCCATCGGTCAACATCAGTCAAAAAGTCCCAAAAGTCAATTCCATCAACCAACTGGGCTGAAAAGTCAATCCGCCGGTCATCAAAACCCAAAAATCATCTCCATCGGTCAACAAACCAAAAGTCAACTTCACCGGTCAACGGGACCAAAGGTCAACTATACCAGTCATCAAGACCCAAAAATCAATTTCATCGGTCAACAGGACCAAAAGTCAACTCTACCGGTCGATATGACCAAAAGTCAACTTCATCGGTCAACTAGGCAAAAAAGCAACTCCATCATTCAATAGGACAGAAAGACAACTCTATCGGTCAACAGGACCGAAAGCCATCTCCATCGGCCATGAAGGGACCAAAAGTCAACTTACAGGCCTTAGAGTGAATGAAAGTCAACGCACAGGTCTTGAGAAGCCCAAAAGTCAACGCACAGGTCATGGAGTGACCAAAAGTCAACACACAGGTCTTGGGAACTAGAAAGTCAACTCACAAAGTCTTGGGACCCAAAAAATCAAATCACAGGTCATGAGGTGACCAAAAGTCAACTCACAGGTTTTGTGACAAAAAAGTCAACTTATAGGTCATGGAACCTAAAAGTCAACTCACAGGGCTTTGGGACCTATAAAGTCAACTCACAGGTCATGGGGTGATCAAAAGTATATTCACAGGTCTTGAGACCCCAAAAAGTCAACTCACAGGTCTTGGGGGTGACCAAAAGTCAACTCACAGGTCAAGGGAATGATCTGCGACATCAACTAGGCACCGGCTTGCCCAAAGAAATCACGAACGACGTGCAACATCAATCACTCACCGACTTGTCCAAAAAGACCACGAACGACTTGCGCAGTTAAACCACCCATCGATCACCAACGATCTGCGACATCAATCACGCACCGACGTGCCCAAAGAGACCACGATCGACCTGCGCAATTAAACCACCCATCGATCACCAACGATCTGCGACGTAACCCTTCAACAACCCATGATCGCTGGATCGACATAGCCATTCATAAGTACTCGACAGGTCATGCTCGACACGTGACATGCAAGTCCCGCCTATCCATAAGTCGGCAACAAATCCTCCCCCTCGAAAGAACAAGGTCGGCGCCACCTCTGAAGAAAACCGCCAAGATCATCAACGGCAACTCCAAAATCACCTGTCGTGACTCTCCCCAAAGTCGCATCCCATGAAGGCGAGCTAAAAAACTAAACCGCCATGTTCAAACAAGCCGTGGACGACCTCAGCCTCTCATCGCCTTGTTTGCAGTGGAAAGTGGTGATCTCCATTCTCCAACGGTCGATGGAAACTCAAAAATTAAACCACCACGGGGTGATCTCCAATCTCTAATAATCGTCACTAACCCCAAAACCATTGATCACTGCTTGTTGCGACAAAACGATCTTCTAGGGCCAGTTATGAACGATGCTTGCAAATAAATTGCTCTAAATTTATAATGGCCAAAAACGCGAACATTACTGTTCAAAATAGCGACCGATGCCCATCGGACTTCCCTCTCACTTTTATGCCTCAATGACCGATATGGTCTAAAAACAAGCATGACCGATCTCAACGGTCCTCTTTCTTCCTGGCGGGAACAAATGAACGTTCTTCTACCACCAATGTTGAACGTTTTCTTTTACTATGGCTTGTCTTCTTGCCACGTCCTACCAACAAACATCACTTTCTTACAATGGAATGATCATAGCGATCATCCAACCAAGCCAAAGGATTCCTACAAAGGCCATCATCAACCACAAACGGTTCAAATATTTCTTTTTAAAACAATTTGTTAGTAACCTACACTGGTTGTGAACAACAATACAGCCTTCATCACCTTAAAACTTTCACCAGCCGAAATCAGCCTTGAACGATTGTTCGGCTAAGACAAATCAACCACGATGAACAGGAGCAAAGATCCGATCACGGCCAGAATTACTAAGCAACAACCTTTAGTATAAGAATCAAAATCCAAGTCGAGCTTTGCGGACAAATATACTATGCAGGTCCATATAAGTACCGTAACTCCATTCCGTAAAAAACAAGGGAACTACTCACCCCTCAAAGGTTGGACCTTTGTGTTCTCCAATATCATAAAATCATCAGGTTCTTCTTCCTCCTTGACATCTCCATCCAGAGAAAGTGACTGGTCGGATCCTACATCAAAAAAGATTAGCAGCACAATATTCTTGAAAATCAGTGCCTTCACTAATAGAGAGCCAAATTGTATGGCCTGCAGCATCTCAACCTCTGCTTTGGTCACCTCAAAAAAGCATCATCCTTCGTTGTGAGTTCGACAAAGTCAATAGACCTACGTTTGGGGACCCAAACCTTGGTTAATGGCCTTACTTGCTGTGACTTGTTTCCTTTTCTTATCGGACGTTCATTCCTCACCTCCACCTGAGGCTTAGGTACTGAACGATCTGGAACCTGGATGATTGGTCTCCCAGATCGTTGTGAAAACCTCATCTTGGACTATCGCTGAAGCTGAGCACCTAGCCTCCCTGCTATCGGCCTTCTAGGAACATTAACTTCAATTTGGATTGGCCTGGCATCGTCCAATGAACCTCCTTGGTGGTTGACACGTAATTCTTGCCTTAGACGCAATATGCGCCTCTTCTGGGTCCTTGTAAGGCCAAATTTTCTAAATCGAGCCTCCAAATCCTTCAGGTGTGCAAGTGGAGAATTTGGTGTTCGTCGTGGTTGCTTCCTCAGCTGGTTCTCATGCCACCTATGATCCTTGGGTGCTTAGGGCCTGATCATCCTTTATGTAGGCCTACTATCGATCAATTCAAATCGCAACTGCACATTAGGATTCAATCTCCTATACTCAGAACACCGTGTAACCTCGTAGTTGATCTCCACTGCCCTCTTCTTCACCTTTGCATTGGAACTTGCAACCTTTATCTGCGGCCTAGGAGTGTTGATAGGTTTCCTCTTTGTGTAGCCATCCCTAAGAATCTAACCATTAGGAATGGCCTTTCGAATCTAGCCATTGGGAATGGCCTGACAGTCCAGCCTTTGGTAGTGGCTTGTTGACCATTGGTGGTGGTCTTCCGGTCCTGGCCACCAAGCATTGTTTGTTGGTTCTTCTTACTAGGAATGACCTGATGACTCCAGCTAACAGCAACACTCCCAAGAGGACTTGGGTCTATGCTGCCCCCTTGTGGGCAAACGTTTCCTGGTCAGCTAAAGAGTGGCCATCCTTCCCACTCTCACGAACATCGGGATGATAATGCCCAGACCAGCTTGAATTGTTGTGCCCTAACCAATATTGGTTAAGGCCTTGTCCCCTTGTTCTGACGTGCTTGGGAGACCGTGGCTGTGGTGTTCATCTCCTTTACGCATGAGAGAACCGTGGTCATCATGATCTTTCTAGAGAGGAAGCCCGAGTACCATTCTTTCAACCATAATCTCTATTATAACCGGTCAGAGTTCTGGATCTTCCTTGGTTTCTGGCATGAGAGAATCGTGGTCGTCAAGATCTTCCCACAGAGGAAGCCCGAGTACCATTCATTCGACCATAATCTCTATTATAGCCTGCCGGAGTTCTGAATCTTCATTGGTTTCTGGCATGATGAATGCTCAGACCACAAAGAAACTTCTTCTGTTAGTGGAACATGGGTCCCACAGGGCGTGCCAAAAACTGTTTGTGCACGAACAGCGAGCGACCCTCTACTACCGATCCGACCGTTGAAGGGTCGAACTGACAACCGGATCTGACTTGTTGATAGGTCGAACGGACGGTGTCACGCGTCCTGGATCGGGTTTTGGTGTTTTGGGTATTCTACGTTAAGCTAAGCTAATAAAGCATGATAAGTTACGCTAAAGTGCAATAGAATAGATTGGTAAAGGAATTGTTTTTATTGATTTTTTCGTGATCCTCATACAAGCATCATCAACACCTTTATATAGGTACTTACAAAAAATGATAGAGCAACAAAGCATTCCAAGATAAACCTTATTTCAAATCTAACTCTACCCAAAACACAGCTTCGGTTGAGATAACCTTTACCATCCCAAAACTTTCAAACAATAAATAAAAATCACAAAGGATTGCCTCAACGCAGACTCTAACGATTTGTGGTCATCCCAAATTAGAATTCATTCCGATCCTCTAACGACCTGTGAATATCGAATCCGACTTAGACTGAGAACATGACCTTGGACCAATGACACTTGGTTCCAAGACCAGTGACATCGGTCTAACGACACCGGTCTTAGCCCAGTGACATTGATCTACCAACCAAGAACTCAAACCTGTAACATCGGTCTTAGCTCAAGACCAGTGACATCGGTCACCCAAGAATTTAGACCAGTGACATCGGTCTTAGCCCAAGACCAGTGACATCGGTCACGATATCGGCCTTAGCCCAGTGCCATCGGTCTCAGCCCAGTGACATCGGAGCCAGCTGAATCAACCAAATGAGTCCACGATTTTGGGCTTGGTGTAAACAGATTGATCCCCCTCAGCCCTTTGATTGAGAACTATCGCAAATTGAAGGGGTGATTGCCTTACTTACTGGCCAAAATCGTGAACATCAAGACGACTGTCGGTCAAAGAATACTCAAGGACAACCTCTGTCGATTAATGTGACCCAAAAGACCACTCCATCGATCTGTGAGACAAAAAGTCAATTCAACCGGTCAACATCGGTCAAAGCTGAAAAGTCAACACCATCGGTCAATAGGGATCGAAGATCAATTCCATCGGTCAACATCGGTCAAAAAGTCCCAAAAGTCAATTCCATCAACCAACTGGGCTGAAAAGTTAATCCACCGGTCATCAAAACCCAAAAATCATCTCCATCGGTCAACGAAACCAAAAGTCAATTTCACCGGTCAACGGGACTAAAGGTCAACTATACCGGTCAACAAGACCCAAAAATCAATTTTATCAGTCAATAGGACCAAAAGTGAACTCTGTCGGTCGATATGACTAAAAGTCAGCTTCATCGGTCAACTAGGCAAAAAAGCAACTCCATCATTCAATAGGACCGGAAGACAACTCTATCGGTCAACAGGACCGAAAGCCATCTCCATCGGCCATGAAGGGACCAAAAGTCAACTCACAGGCCTTAGAGTGAATGAAAGTCCACGATGTAACTCATTAGGTTGATTCGGCTGGCTCTGATGTCACTGTTCCCTTTGTGATTTTACACTCACCAACCATGTAACCCACATGCCCAAAAAAACCACTGGGCAATGCATGCACAAATAAAGAAAAACCCTTGGGTATTGTCTTTGGAATTGGGACCAACTCTAGAGTATAGATGGAACGTGGAGGATTCAAACGGATAGAACATGGACGATTCAAACGGCAGCATAAGTTGTTTATTTCTGTGTCATGCTTCGTCAACATCTTTAAGTAAATAATTTGAAAATCTTTAATCGTATACCGTCTAGTCCAAACTTATTAATTATGCTAAGTCTAGACTCAGATTATGCAGGAAGAAACAAGTTGGTTCACTTTAAGGGACATTACATAATCTCTCGATTAGCATAAAAAAGGGACATTACATAATAGACCCAAAGGACACATCCTAATCATTCCTAATTCTAGTTTTAAGGGCATATGTGGAGATGACAATAAAGTTTGGAAATTCAAGTCACATAATATGAACTATGACTTCTATACTCCATGGAATGATAGTAAAAAGTTAAATATCATGGTGTAGTCCAATTTCTATTAAAGTCAAACCAACTCAAAATAAATGTATAGATGCAAATGAGAACAGACCTCAATGGACAAAATAGTGGATAAAGCCTTACCAAGTTTAGTTCCAATTAGAATAATTGGAACCCAGGTGCATAATGCCCAATTCTGGGATCCACTAAAATGCAAAATCGAGCATAATATCTGTTAGAACATAGAAATATATACATATTATCTTGCAATGTAAGAATCTTCCCCAAAAGGAATAGAAATAAATTTTTATATCAATAACCTTTTTGGCAGCATTTTCACAGTTGGTTTTTTGCCAATCAAAGAAGAAGATATTTGCTGATCTAAAAGACCGAATATGGAAGAAGCTGTCAAGTTGGAAGGAAAAGCTCCTCTCTTTTGCAGGCAAGGAAGTGCTCATTAAAGCAGTTGCCCAGTCCATACCAACATATTTTATGAGTTGCTTCCTACTACCAAAGGAGTTATGCCATGAGATTGAATCTATTATAGCTAGATTTTGGTGGGGGCAAAAGAAAGAGGAACGAAAGATCCATTGGGCAGGATGGGATAGAATGTGCAGACCGAAGAAAATGGGAGGCCTTGGCTTCCTTGATTTCCATGGCTTCAACCTTGCAATGCTTGCAAAGCAATTCTGGAGACTCCTTCATGATGATTCCTCCATATTGGCACGAATGATCTATAGCAAGTACGATAAACGGGTGCATCTTATGCAGGCGGAACCAAAAGGCCCAATCAGCTATACGTTCCGTAGTATACTAGCAGCCAGGGAGATTGTGGAAGAAGGTACAATCTGGAGAGTGGGAGATGGCACCACAATAAATATCTGGTCTGATCGGTGGCTACCCGAACAACATGGTGGAAAGGTATGGTCTCTGTGCTGATCATTTAACAACAGTTTCTGACCTGATTTTTCATGGATCCACCCACTGGAATGAAGCTCTCATAAAGGAGACATTTATGCCTTTTGAGGCTGAACAAAGCCTGAAAATTCCACTATCATCTTCTCCACAAGCAGATATTAGAATCTGGAAGCACACTCCAAAAGGCTTCTTCACCGTTAGAAGTGCCTACCATGCATGCCTTACGAAGAAGCTCACATCCGGACCTGGTTCTTGTTGGGGAAACTCGGGTAATTTTCCCACTACAACAAACAACTAGTGAATATAATTCACAACTTATACCCGACAAAGGCGGCTTAGCCGGCCAACAAATGAAACAAGGCGGCTTTGCCGGCCAACAAAGAGAGAAGGCGGCTTAGCCGACCAATGTTGAATACTAAACAAATAAACAAATACAGAAAATATAAAGGCGGAAAAATATAGAAAGAACACACTCAAAAATTGTTAACGGAGTTCGGCCAATTATGCTTACGTCTCCGGAGCACTGCTCTTTTTTACTAAGAGAAGAGTATTTAGCACAATTTTGAGGATACAATTATACTATATTATTTGGGATGATACTAAAGGGAGGTGAGGGGTCTTATTTATAGCATTTTCCAACCCCTCACTTCCACTTCCTAATAGATGTGGGATACAAACACACCATACTATTCAACAATCTCCACCTTGGTGTTTTCATAGTTCCACCAAACCTCTATCTTCTCAACCAAACAAAGAACAGTGCTTCCAAGTTGTGTCATCTGGTGCCAACTCAAATATGCAGGATATGGACCAAGTCTAAACAATGTTTAAACTTGGCCTTCGTCACCACCTTGGTCATCATATCTGCAGGATTCTCCGTAGTCAAAATCTTCTGGAGAAGTATCTCTTCTTCTTCTAGAATTTCTCGCACAAAATGATATCGAACATCAATGTGTTTCGTCCTTGCATGAAAGACTTGATTCTTTGCTAAATGAATAGCACTCTGACTGTCAGAATATACCAGAAGTTGTTTCTGACCAACCCCCAAGTCTTTTAGCAACCCATGAAGCCAAATTGCCTCCTTCACAGCTTCTGTAATAGCCATATACTCTGCCTCTGTTGTAGACAAAGCCACCGTTCACTGTAAAGTGGACTTCCAACTAACAGGGGCTTTTGCTAAAGTGAAGAAATAGCCCGTCGTCGATCTTCGCTTATCCAAATCTCCTGTATAGTCAGAATCATAATATCCAACAACTCCTTGACCAAGTGATTCATCCCGCTCAAACATTAAGCCAACATCTACGGTATCTTTGATATACCGAAGAATCCATTTCACAGCTTGCCAATGACCTCTGCCAGGATCATGCATGTATCTACTCACAACACTAACAGCTTGTGAAATATTTGGTCTCGTACACACCATCGCATACATCAAGCTTCCGACTACATTAGCATAAGCGATTTTTTCCATGTATTCATGTTCTTCATCTGTCTACGGAGATAACTGGCTGCTGAGTTTCAAATGAGGAGCAAGAAGAGTACCTACAGGTTTTGACGCTTCATTCATGCCAAAACGTTGTAGTACTTTCTTCAAATACAGCTTCTGTGTCAACCAAAGTTTGCCTCTCTCTCTATCCCTGCTTGTCTCCGTGCCGAGAATCTTCTTGGCGTCTCCCAAATCCTTCATCTCGAACTCTCTTCAACTTTTCTCTTTGCAGCTATCAGCACATCATCAACGTATAAGAGTAGATATATGTAGGATCCATTTTGTAGTCTTCTCAAATATACACAATGGTCGTATTTGCTCCTTGTGTACTTCTGACCCTACATAAACTTGTCAAATCGTTTCTACCACTGTCTTGGTGATTACTTCAATCTGTACAGCGATTTGTCTAGTTTGCATACCCAATTTTCTTTACCAGCAACTTTGAATCCATCAGGCTGAGTCATACAGATTTCCTCCTTCAAGTCACCGTGTAAGAATGCGGTCTTCACATCAAGTTGAGCTAGCTCCAAATTCAATTGTGCTACCAAGGCCAACAGAATTCTAATGGAAGAATGCTTCACAACTTGAGAAAATATCTCATTATAATCAATTCCTTCCTTCTGAGCGTAACCTTTAGCCACCAATCTTGCCTTGTAGCGAACATTACTCTTGTTAGGAAATCCTTCTTTCTTAGCAAATACCCATTTGCATCCAATTGCCTTCTTTTCCTTCGGTAGTTGTGTCAACTTCTATGTTTTGTTCTTCTGAAGAGATTCCATCTTCTCCTCCATTGCCTCTTTCTAGCTGCTACTTTCGGAACTCCGAATGACTTTTGAAAAAGTGGAAGGAACATCATCAACAACTGGAAGTGCATAGGCCATCGTTTCAATAAGACGTTCTAGTTTTTTCCTTTCTCGTCTTGGTCTACTAGTGGCAATTGACTCGAACTGCTGCATAGGTTCTTAGGTCGGAACCTCTTCTTCATCTGACTCTTCCTCTGTCAATAGAGAGTCACCATTGGTGCTCTTAGCTGGGATCACCATAGTAGGCTCAAACTCCACCTGCTTTGATACACACTCCACCTGCTGTGAAGTACTACCAGCTTCTTCTGGATTTACCTTAGTCAACATGGCAGATTCATCAAAGGTAACATCCCTGCTAATAATAGTCTTCTTTGTCTCTAGACACCATAGACAGTATCCCTTCACTCCAGCATTAAGACCCACAAATAGAGCCTTCTTTGCTCGTGGATCTAACTTTGATTCATTCACATGGTAGTATGTAGTGGAGCCAAACACACGTAAAGAATCATAATCTGCAGCAGGTTTCCCAGACCATACCTCCAAAGGAGTCTTGCCACCTAAAGCAGAATGTGGCAACCGATTAACAAGATGTTGAGCATATGTCATAGCCTCAGCCCAAAAATTTCTGCCTAGCCCAACATTAGACAGCATACAACGAACTTTCTCCACCAATGTCTTGTTCATACGCTTTGACACCCCGTTCTGTTGTGGTGTTTTTCTGACTGTGAAGTGCCGAACTATGCCACAATCTTGGCATATCTTCAAGAAAGGATCACTCGTATATTCTCCACCATTATCTGTTCGGAGAACTTTAATCTTTCTTCCTGTCTGGTTCTCAACCTGAGTTTTCCATTTAAGGAAAATCCCAAGCACTTCATCCTTCTTCTTCATTGTAAACACCCACACTCTACTGGAAAAATCATCAACAAAAGTGACAAAATAGTGTCTACCTCCAAAAGATGGAGTCTTGGCAGGTCCCCACACATCTGAATGCACATAGTCCAAAATCCCCTTGGTATTATGGAGAGCAGTGCCAAACTTCACTCTTCGTTGCTTTCCCAGAACAGAATGCTCACAAAATTCCATTTTGCAAGTCTTCATACCTTTCAACAATCCCTGCTTGGCAAGAGTCTGCAAGGATTTTTCACCAGCATGTCCCAAACGCATATGCCACAGCTTCGTTGCCTCTGGATCCTTCTTGCTTCCAGAAGTTACTACTGCAACTGCCCCAATTACTGTACTTCCTTGGTAGTAATACAGATTACTCTTCCTCACGCCTTTTAACATCACCAATGCTCCTGATGTTGCTTTAAGAATTCGATCTCGGATAGTGACAACTAGGGGCTTTGATTCTAAGGCCCCCAAAGAAATGAGATTCTTCTTCAACTCTGGAACATATCGAACATCTCTCAAGATTCTGGTGGATCCATCATGATTCCTCAGCTTGATTGAACCTATCTCGGCTGTTTTACATGGATTGTCATTGCCCGTATAAACAACCCCACCGTTGAGCTCTTCAAACTCAAAAAACCATTCCCGGATGGGAAACATATGATAGGTGCAACCAGAGTCCAATATCCACTCAGCTGCTTGTGATGTTGAGGGTGAACTAACCAAAGAGACTTCTAACTCCGCATCACTCTTGCATTCTGCAACATTTGCATCTTCTAAAGTCTTTCCTTTCTTCTTCAACTTCGGGCAATCTTTCTTCCAATGCCCTTTTTCATGATAAAAGGCACACTCATCTTTGGCAACTTTGCTTCTTGACTTGGATCTTCCTCTTCTCCCCTTTGACTGGCCTTGCTATCGTCCTCTAGCCACTAAGGCTTCTTCTGCTGCATATGCTTTGTTCTTCACTTTATCTTGTTGTCTCAACTCGTGACTATACAAAGCAGAACATACAGCCTCCAATGATACATTCTCCTTCTCATGAAGTAGCGTAGTCTCCAGGTGCTCGAATTCATCGGGAAGAGATGATAACAACATCAAAGCCAAGTCTTCATCTTCGAATACTACGTCTAAATTGAACAGGTCTGCTACTAATTTTTTAAACAGAGTAATGTGTTCTTTCATCGTAGAACCCGGTCGACACTCGAATCGGAACAATCTCTTCTTTATTAGAAGCTTATTCTGACCATTTTTCTTCAAGAAGGTGTCTTCTAATGCCTTCCGCAGTTTGTGTGCAGAAACTTCATTTTTGAATGCATATTTCTGCTCCCTAGACAAACACGATCCAATTGTTCTGCATGCCAACTTGTTTACATCGACCCACTCCTTGTCACTGATATCGTCAGGTTTCTCTTCTTCAATAGCAACATCAAGTCCCTGCTGGAATAGCGAGTCAAGGACCTCACACTGCCACATGCCAAAATGACCGGTACTGTCAAATATCTCCGCAGCAAGCTTCGAACTAGATACTGGGATCCTCGACCATCTGGGTGTAGAAGCCATCTCTCCCGACTGTGTACTTGATGTAGCCTGTTTTGAACCTGCTTCCGCCATTACAAAATCAAAAGATAGTATTCAACAATTTCAAATAGCCAAAGGACGAACCTTCGGCTCCGCTACCACTTGTTGGGAAAACTCGGGTAATTTTCCCACTACAACAAACAACTAGTGAATATAATTCACAACTTATACCCGACAAAGGCGGCTTAGCCGGCCAACAAATGAAACAAGGCAGCTTTGCCGGCCAACAAATGAAACAAGGTGGCTTAGCCGACCAATGTTGAATACTAAACAAATAAACAAATGCGGAAAATATAAAGGCGAAAAAATAAAGAAAGAACACACTCAAAAATTATTAACGGAGTTCGGCCAATTATGCCTACGTCTCCGGAGCACTGCTCTTTTTACTAAGAGAAGAGTATTTAGTACAATTGTGAGGATACAATTATACTATAATATTTGGGATGATACTAAAGGGAGGTGAGGGGTCTTATTTATAGCATTTTCCAACCCCTCACTTCCACTTCCTAATAGATGTGGGATACAAACACACCATACTATTCGACAGTTCTAGCTCCAACGGATATGATACTGATCTGAAATGGGGACAGATATGGAGGCTGGAGATCCCACCTAAGGTGCGTCATTTTATGTGGAGAGCAATAAAAAATCTCCTCCCCACTAAGGCCAATCTCATAAGGAGGGGTGTTGCCATTGACTCCACTTGCCATAGGTGCAGCACAGGGGAGGAGACGGTAGATCACATTTTGCTGGGATGTAGCTGGACAAAAGAACTATGGAGAACTACCTCTCCAGCGTGGAACCTACCTGGTGTTGTGCAAAATTTCACTTCTGTTAGGGAACTCTTCATCTCTCTATTGGCCAAATCTGATGATAACATCTTAGCGCATTGTTGCATGATCATGTGGGGCATTTGGCATTCATAGAACATCCTTCACTTCCAATCCCAAACTCTAGAAAAACAGCAGGTTAATGATATGGTTAGCAATGTACTCCATTCCTACCGAACAACAACCTCAATGGAGACGAAGGTGCATGCACTACCTGGTCAGGCTTCAAGACACAGGGGATGGCTACCACCATTGAGTCCTAGATACAAACTCAACGTGGACGCAAGTGTATAGGTAGGGGGGAGATGCGGATTGGGAGCTGTAATCAGGGACTCTGCTGGGGAAGTGATGGCGCTTGCATACTCCTGGAGAGCCAACTCTCAGTTGAACTAGCTGAAGCCAAAGCACTCATGTTTGGTTTACATCTGCATCTTCTTTGAGCTTCCTTGAATTTTTTTTGATGCTAGAAGAGTATCCCAGTCGACTACCGGACTAATCTCTCCCCGTGGCTCGATGCGTCACCCTTGTGAGGTGGGACCACTACCAATAGCACAATTTCCATACACTCGCTTCTACTAGGACTCGAAACCTGGACCTTGGAGTTGAAGGAGAATACAGTACGCTTTACCACTGCAACCAATGCTAATTGATGTTGATGTTGATGTGAAATCTGATTGCTTAGCCAGTATTAATGAGATCACAGCTTCACACAAGTCATGCTCTTACTTGGGAGCTATCCTTATGGAAGTAGACTCGCTTCGGCGTCGTTTCCGCTCACTCTCCTTCTCACATGTTTTTAGGGAGGGTAATAATTTAGTGCATAAAGTTGCCAAAAGGGGTAAAGACTGTACTGCTGATGTTATCCTGTTAGATGAATTTCCGTTGGAATTCCTGCGAATAGCTGCAAACGATGTAATCCATAATTTGTCTGAATGAATGGATTATTCACTTCTCAAAAAATAAAAAAAGAATAGAGACACTACCTCAGAGATAGGAATCTTAATCTGTTATAATCTTCCTGATCTGTAGTGATCCAGCTTGTTAAACCATGAACAAAAAAGAAAAGCATGTTTAACTTATACAAAATAAAAAAAAAAAAAGAAATCCACAAAGGCAGTGTCAAAAGTTACCAGCAGTATTTTTCAATCCTGAGTTGACAATGCTCCCATCCACAACCACATATGCACTGAAATTATCAAAAACTATCCGAACACAGTCCTGTTTAATTACCATCACAACAGCAGAAAACAAGTTAGTATCCATGGACCAACTCAATAAGTTTACTTGTTAGCAAGGAATTGGCAAGTCAAAAATCCAAAAAAGGAAATTGAAAATAGATCAAATATTATAGCCTTATCCTAAAATTGGTCTGTGTGCTAATTTATTGAATTTTTGACGTCTAAGTTACTGGTTTCATAATATAGATTTTAAATGCTAGCAATCTATCATCGACTTTCTGCGGACTTATTTACGCAGATCACCAACGCATATACCACTAACAGTTCCTAAAGTAATTAGTAATTTGCGAGCCATTGATGACCATAAGTAATTCCACAAAAGTGCCAACAAATAAGAACAAATGTCAAAGCTAATGGATATGAATAAAACTGACCCTGGCCTTACCAAAGTCTTAGCCAGTTCGAGATCCTTCAATATATGAAGAATCCTTTGCAATTAATTATATATAATTCAGCTTTGGTTATTGTAATACTGAAGATAGAGATGTTAGTTAATCAAAAGATTATATATGTACATTCCTCTATGGAACATATTGATAAAGCTCTGACAAGAATTTTGGCCATAAAAGCATGGTCGTCATATTCTGTTAAGAGCTGCTGCAGGGTGCAAATTCAGTGTCCAAGCAGTCCTCTGCTCCTGTCCTCTCCCAGTACTTCTTGTCAGAAAAAAGAAGCCAAAAAAAAAAAAAGAGATTAAAGTGTCAAATTAAAAGCAATCAAGATCACCAAATGTCAAACATTAACTATTATAATTAAAAAAACATTAACTGGGAAATTAGTAAGCAATATTGGCTGTGCGAAACACAATTCTAAGTATTTTTTTTTTAAAAAAAAAATCTGTTAAATTATAAGTTCACATTGCACTTTTGTCCTGCACATGAATGAACCAGTGAACTCCACCTTCGTACTATCCTTTTTTAATGAATTCAAAGAAACACAAAACTTAAGTCAGAATTATAATCTCCAGAAACAAAGGGGAAGTGACAAATTAATTACGGGAAACAATTCATAGCAGTAATCTCCTATTGTTAGCATAGTATTCCATGAGATAAGAGACCCAAGTCCCAGAAGCAACAAACCACCTGCACATCACAGAAATTTATCCATACAAACTCAAATTTATTACGAAAAAACCCTCACTCTCCACTGATTAGACCAATGATGAAGAACACATGTCGCTTTAAGCACAAATCTCCAGCCGTGTTGGAGCCTCAGTTCTATTTGCAGAAGTCATGGCCAACCCTGCAAATTAGTTAGCTCTACGTAACATACTACGTGTTATATAGTTCTAAGGCCGAGTATGACTATGACAAAGGGGATATGCATGACTCGAAATTCATGACATGGTATTAGATGTAATAAAAGTGGGCTTGAAACATATGGAACAAGAAAACAGTGCTACTACTTGTTGGTCCCGGTGGCACTATCTTGCGGAATAATGATCAACGATAAGATAAATGGCACACAAGAATTTAACGTGGTTCGCCCAAAAATTATTGGACTACATCCACAAACTCAATCCCGCAGAAAACTTCCACTATAAAATAGTAGGCTTACAAAGAAACATTTTCCTAAAATATTTAGGGGTAAAATAAATACTAAAGTTCTACCCAAGATAGTGACTCTCCAAAAAAGGTATTTCCCAAAAATACCCCAAAATATTTTTCACACTATTTTGTCACTCAATTTTAAGAGGAGTTAAGAAAAATATTTGATATATTTTTCTTTCTATTTTTTTTTACTCTTCCTCCCTCTCTTCCTCTCTCTCTCTTTCTCTTCACTCTCTCTTTTGCTGCGTGATGCACTCCCTCACACACTCTTTCACTTTGTGATTTGTGTTTTTATGCAAATGAATTTCATTCCCTATATAAAGGGAATGAATCATCAACATTTCCCACAAATGGGTGCTTAGTTTCCACATTTGGGTGCTATTGTTTTTTTTTTATTATTTTTTTCAATAATGTAAGCTGTGGGCCCATCATGTGGAGGAAACCCACTAGTCTTACAATTCTCCCCCTTTCTGACTACATGGGGGGATCTACCATTCCAGCAGTTTCAAAGCAAAATTCAAACTTCCCTCTTGGAAGTGTCTTTGTCAGCATACCCGATCCCTTCTTGTCTGTGTGGATCTTCTCGAGTTATAATAGCTTCTCCTCTAGCACATCCCTAATCTAGTTGTATCTCACATCAATATGCTTTGATCTAGAATGAAAGGATTCATTCTTTGCAAGATGGATAGCACTCTGACTATCACAAAACAATTGATAGCTGTCTTGCGAAAATCCAAGCTCAGTTAAGAACTTCTTCATCCATTACAACTCCCTGCATGCTTCCGTTGCTGCAATAAATTCAGCTTCTGTCGTTGACAATGCGACACACTTTTGTAGCCTTGACTGCCATGACACTGCTCCCCATGAAAAATTAATCGGGTATTCTGATGTAGACTTTCTAGAACTAACATCACCCGCCATATTCGCATCAGTATATCCAACTAGCACCGGTTTGTCTTCTCCATAAGATAGGCACAATTTGGAGGTTCCTCGAAGATACCTGAGAATCCACTTGACAGTATTGTTAGAACAATAGACTTAAGCTAGAGGGGGGG
>JAKUCV010000345.1:189731-201398 GCA_028386065.3 Turnera subulata | reverse complement strand
GTGGGATGGGATACCTCTACATTGAAAAACCAAGCCTATTTAAAGGCTTTTAATCGTGTTAAAATTGTGTTAGGCTGCCTACCTCTGCCTAACATTCCTAACTCTTCTATTTTTTTATTATTTTCTTTTTCTTCCTTCAAACCGTGTCTGCTCCATTGGCTAACAAATTTGACCATTAATTTGGTTCAAACCCAACAATTTGATCCAAGAATTTGCCAGCAATGGTGGCAATCTTGGTCACCACAATCTCAATCAAAACCGGAACAACAACTCCCACCAACAGTTCAGCCATGCAACTTACTGTACTATACTATATATTCTTGCAAAAAGAGTGAGTGAGTGACTGTGTATGTCTATGTGGTGGAAATAACAAAAGAAAAAGAAGGAAAGGAAACAGAGTGGAGCAAATAGTGGAGTCGAGTAGGCAATTAAGATGAATGATGTAATTGAAAGCAAAGGGAAGAAGAGATTTATATCCACTCCAAACAACGTTGTCAATTCATTTGCATGCGGGCTGGCTTTCTTTGACTGTTGTTTAGAGTAACAAATATCCCTATTGGTTGCAAGTTGCACCTTTGGACCTTGCTACCAGATACAAATCACACAATTTCAAATAAAGTAGTATCCTTGCAAGCATAACAACAAATTAAGAAGAATGCAGCGGTATTATGCGTGTAGTCCTATTTAAATATTAATATTTTAAATCCTTATCATTAGTTGGTAGGCAGCTGCCACTCAACATCAACGATAAAAGTTAAATGTTTGATGCATTAAAGGATAATATAAAGTTTGGCGGACTAGTAAATTATGATGATGATTTGTTAGCTGCACAAGCTATCAGGATTTGAAGACGAACAGAACAGACTGGAACTAGTGACATCCCACAGGGTAGAGCACCTGTGCCGTAGAACTGTGCATCTAGCTCTTAATTTGTCTGCATATTTTAAGCATTCCCCACCAAGAGCTCGCGCAAGTCAACACATGATGAATTTATCTGCATACTATCAATATTCAAACGGGTGAAGAAACAGTGATACCAAAAATATTTAAAAGCAGCACTTATGATACCAGAACAACCATTTAAGTGAATCTAGTTGTATTGTTAAGATTACAAAATTTTACCCACATACACAAAGCATGTGCATTCTACGAAGGAATGCAGAACAATGTACCTATCTTGCTTCTGTAGCAAAATAAGGAAAAAGATGGCCCCTATATATTCCCTCCATCGAACAAACGTTGAATGAGGAAAAACATTTATCTCTACAAATCAAAGAAGCTTAGATCACCTCCATGACATCCATAGTTTCCGTTTCCTTGTGCCTTAAGGACCCTTTTTAATAGCTTCTCGATGTGCTGAAATTGGATTCACATTCCAACAATATTCTGTGGTCAGCTTTCTTGATTTCACTCAAAATTTCAAGCAAATCTTACCGTCAAATTACTTATGCTGATACATGTGCGAGTGTTATCTGGCCTACAGAGGGACCTGCCACAACAAAGCAATCCTAGATGAGACAATGTCGTTTTTCCTTTTACGCTTAAACCATCCACAACTCTACTATCCGCCCCTTCTTTAGGATCTGGAGTTGAAGTCCTCACTAAAATGAAGCTTTGCACAAAATCATGGCTGTTCAAGAATGCTGCAAACAAATGAAGATTTCCCACTGAAGGAGAAAAGGATATAAAAGACTTACTTTAAGAGTTGGGCAGTAGCCGACCATTATACATCTTATCAAGTAATTGCCGTGCATCAGGCCTCCTAAGAAGGCCTTTGTTATTTGGTAAACCAGTACCCAAGCATACAGGACATACAAGTTTCCCTCGGCCTGCCAATACCAAGAATTAATCACTTCTCCAAGGAACCGTTCGAAATTGTGATCAGAGAAAATAGATAATGTATATGGTGACATCAGATCAGATAGAGTTTTCAGTACCAAAAGGTCAGTTGTAATGTTTGTCATGGTTGTCTAATGCAAGCAAAAATATGATATGCAGCTGCAGCAAATATTTGGCCAATCTCACACAAATTCTAGTTTTGCAAGTTTTTCAGTTTCAAGTGTTCGATGCCACCTAAAAGTCATTGTTACCAACAGAAAGGGCTGTCTATTAAATCCCTTTTCATATTTAACCCAGAAAAGAGCAGAAAAAGGTTAGCATATGTGATCTACAAAATAATACGCAGCAGTTCAGCTTATAGATAATTTTCACTCACAACGAACAAAAGGGATAGCTGCTGATGAAACTCAACACAGCAGAAGATGATGGTTAGCTCCAATATGGACATAAACAGATTTGCAGTTATATGTGTTCTCAAGAATAATTAGGTTCGTATCTAGTGCACTTTCGTAGAAGCTCTAAATAGAAAGCATCAATAACCAAAGTGACAATTTCAAATCATAGTTTGATGCAAATCACCTAGGCATGATTGGATATGGCAAGATTATCTTTAGAGGCATCAAAGAGGAGCATCGGTTTCACAAGAATTTCAGGAAGAGTTGGACATCAAAGCGAAGGACGCAAAGAACGCGTGCAAAAATTCCTGGATCGTGCAGTATCGGGAATAAATTCATATCTCGAGCTCTACAACTCGGATTGCTGCGATCTTGGACTCTCTGGAAAGATAAGACGAAGATCTACAACTTTTATGTTGAGCCCAGAAGCTGAATCGTCCGTTTTCCTTTACTAAAAGGCGCTTGAATTTGACGGACAGATTCTGTCCGGAAATTTCGAGCGCCTTTTAGTAAAGGAAAACGGACGATTCAGCTTCTGGGCTCAACATAAAAGTTGTAGATCTTCGTCTTATCTTTCCAGAGAGTCCAAGATGCGTCGTTAGGCTCAACATCTCGAGCTCTATACTTAAATAAGGGCTATGACGTGCTAGGTCCTTAAAGACGTGCGCAAGAAACGCAGGAAGCGAAACTACAGGTTCTCTTCCTGAAATTCTTGTGAAACCGATGCTCCTCTTTGATGCCTCTAAAGATAATCTTGCCATATCCAATCATGCCTAGGTGATTTGCATCATAGTTGAACCCAAAAGCATGATAGTATCACCTCTTTGCCTTTATAAATGTGGTATATACAACCGAACCATTTCTCAGGATCGACAAAAAATTGAAAACCTGGGTAAGTTTTGGTTTAATCTGGTCAGTTAACCAATCAACATGGCAGCAATTATATGTAATTCAGTTAGAATTCACTGATGCATAATGCAGATGTCATTGAGCGAAGACAAAGCTAATATTTTTATGAAAAGATCTTTTCGAGCATAGAGAGAAAGCAAATGAGCAAGGCTTTTCTTACAGTTGAACAATGCTTAAAAAGTGGATACAAGCCTTCATCCAATGCAAAAACCGGACAAACTTAACTTACTACTAGAGGGAGGGGGAAGGCTTTGCAAATCTAGAGGGTTGGTACTGTTGTGTAACTAAAACATCTGATAGAAATATCAATTAAAGTAGTTACAACAACAGAAATTCACATCCGGAAATTGGATGAACCCCACAACAAGGCACATATTCACCATGTAAATAAGAAGGCACTTGCAGTATTTGAGTATGGACTATGTTGGCACCACTTTTTGCAACTGATAAACTATTTTTTTCACCTAGACTATCCATGCCTTCTGATTCCATACAATAGAATTGAAAAGTTTCTCAAGTCAAGAGTACTGCCAGGCTGTCTAGACACTGAAAATGCATGAAAATAGGTTCAAGCATCCATCTGTGCTTGGTTTCTAATATACATAAACTCAGCAATGAGAGGAAAGAGAGAAACAAACCGTAACAATTAGGGCATTCTGTAAATTCATAAACATCTTTAGCACGTTTTCTGTTAAGAGCTTTCCATTTGCCAGTCCCACCACACATATCACCTACAGAACCGTCAAATCAACCTCTAATGAGCCATTGTAAGAATATAACAAAGTTCTTCATTTGACATCTCAAACATGGTCTGGAACTAAAAAAATGTATAGATGTTGTGAAGATATAGCTTACAAATTATAGCCCCAATGCCCATACAGTTCCGGCATACAGCTCTTTCTTTTCCATCCAATGCAATTGCTTTCGGAATAGAAGTGAAGGTCCCAGAACTACCAATCAACCCCACAGTTGAACATAAGCAAGTCAGACACCAACGCCTTGATGTCAATCCCTGAGGTTCCTGCAAATTCCAACATAATTAATGGCCAATGAGGAAGTTAGCTACGTCCCCAAGCAATAGACCAAGATCAAATCACAGGTTAACCCTTTTCGGTTCATAGTTAGTTTATTTCCGTAAAAGAATTGAGTACCCACATGAAAAGAAAAGAAAAGAGAAGACTGAACTAAGAAGGAAGAAAGAAAAAGGGAAGCACTAAAACCTTTACCTTGAGTGAGTCTGAGGAGTTATCCGAGTCCGGTGAAGTGCAGCTATCATTTTCCAGACTTGACCTCACACGAATCCCTACTGACTTTGAGTTGCGTGCTATTCATCACAGGCAGAGAACACAGTCGGTCAAATACTACTTCCCCACTAACCATTGATACAGGGAAACAAAGAGTGATTCAATGTGAATAATATCAAAAAGGCTGCACATAAGGATTGCACTATCATGCAAAATTGGGTTTTCTCTGTGTTCTCATTGAAGGTAGTAAGCTATACTGTCCAAACCAAAAACCAAAACAAAAAGAGAACCGGCCAATATAATTAAAAGAACAAGAAAGGAAATTTAAAACAACTTAAAGAGTTGCAGAGAGCAAGAGTAGAAGGGACAAAAACTCACAGAAGTGTTGTTGGGAAGAGGGTTTAAGAGGTAAAGACAGGCGGTGTGGGATGACTGAGAGATGATGAGAAGAAGGAGATGATGCCATTTGTTCTCTTTGTGTTTCCTTCTTTCCTTCCTTCCTTCCTTCCTGTGTGTGCCTTTTCCTATCTTAGCAGGAATCAATAATCAGTATGTATATCTAAGTAAAGATGTTTTGGACAGCAAAACAAAACCAGTGGAGGGAAGCGGAACAGGTTAGTTACAGAATATGTTCCACGTCATCGTTGTCTATTGGGCTTTGGGCACACGCGCTTTTGGTCTGAAAGAAAATGAAAGAGCAAGCCTGTTGGGCTTCCCTCAATCTGAACGCGCTTAATTTTGCTCTTTTGAGACTTATTAAATTTCGGGAATAAAAAAAAAACACCCCGATTATATTGCAACTTCATTTATGGTAATATATATATTACTACTTTATGCTAATTTAAACTGAACCGTGGATTTGAATTTGAGTTGCAGCATTAAGAATCCAGACCAAAAAAAAAGCATCAAGAACCATAAATGACACTCCTAGCCTAGGCTATGTTTAGTCACACTTGGAATTGAAATGGGAATATCAAGAGGAACAGAAGTTTGGCATAATTATGATTTGTACTCGTTTGAAATTTGATGCGCAAGACAGATTTACCAAATACCAAATGACTTCTTTGGATCCAACTCATACATCATTGTATAGGAATTTTCATCGAGAAAATAATGGAAGGCTGACATTTACCCAGGCATGTGGGCGTTCCACCTTACTGCTGGCCTTAAATTTACTACTCGATATCGATCTAGAAGTAGAAGCTGCACCGAGTATGGGATTCGTACTCCAGTAGACAAAATCATATGAATTCTACAAAAGCTAACATTCAAAACCCTTAAAGACTGACATAATAAAGCTTCCACAACAGTCCCAATCAAATACACCACAGCACATGTGGATAGCTGCCGCATTCCCTAAACCCGTACACTATTTTGTACAGTTAACATGATAATCACAGAAGCAGAAATGCTGCCATCAAAATAATAAACAATTCTTCCTTTCCGCCGCAAGAATCGCAGCAAGAATGTAAATCTCAAGAAACAGTCCGCCCATAGCACAAACATGAAAGATAGAGATTCTTTGCCCATTTTTCCTGCACCAACAAAATAAAAATCAGGGAATTTAAAAATTCAAGTGGAAAATGATGATTATACACAGCTCTCGCTGATGTTTAATACATACATCTGTGCTAGTCAATGCAAACATCTTCAGAAGACTGAAAATCATCCACACCCAACTCTCTCTTGCTCTCTCGCTCTCTCTATATATATATCATACTGCATTAAGTACTTACCTTAACATGTGTGCTTGGAAATTGGGATGTACGTAAAGTTTCTTGGGTTTCATCCCCAGGTTTACGTCGGGGTACACTAAGAATAAGAGCAGCTTGATCAGAAGTCGCGGCTGTGGCCGTGATACGGTAGCCACTGTCCCAACGTCTGTGAATGCCCTCACTTGGATAGAGAAAATCAAGCTCTACAACCTATCGAACCAAGAAAAAAAAAAGCATGAGAAAGAGGAAGGAGAGGGTAAGCAGGGAAGGGGACAACATACAAACTTGTTGCACAAAACTTTGGTCGATCTAAAACTGAGAAACAGAGAAAGACAAGCATCTCCAATATCAAATATTACTATTCTCGATTCCCTAGGGGAAAACACACGAATACCATTGATCTTGAGCTTTGACACCAGGCCAACCAATTGATAACATATCTCACAGGTTATCATTTAATTAGAATATCTACTAACATCAGCAGCAATGATCGAGTCCAAGGGATACAGTTATTTAAAAGATATAACTTTGACTTGAACTCAAGTGTCAACAAATTCTTTATTAAGTTCTTCCTGAGCCTTCATCAGTACAGGGAGGATTGAAGATCTTGAAATCATAAAACTGCATCTAGTTAAGACTTGGTTAAACATTAAATTAAACATTTAAGTATATGAGCAACTATAACAGAAACACCTCATGAACTCTGAAAACAACAATTTAACACACAAAGAAGAATTACCCTTAAACAAATAAAATGTGTGTCTAGTATTGCTAGTATCATTCCAAATGCCAACAAATAAATGGTCAGAGTGAAAAGAAAGCCAACCTGATCACTGAATCCAGCATTCCGGGACATGACAACACCCCATCGTGCTCCTGCAGTTGCCATAGAGGTGACATGAAATCCTTCTCTCCACTTCTTGTTTATCCACTTGAAAGGAAAGGATTCGCTCACTTTGTAAGATTGTTGAGTGTACTGAGTACCTGCGTTGATAAAATGAAACTAATAAGCTTCTTGTTTATTTCCAAAAAAAGGAATACAATTTTAAGTCTTGATGTCATTTAATATTAAAGAAAAATAACTGTTTCTCAGAAACCAAGAACTATGATTCTAAAGCTCTGAAAGGATCTGCATATTGATACTAAAAACTTAGACAAATGATGCAAACAAACCTTTAGACATCACCATAAGTGAGGTTCCGTTGTTTGCACCAGCAATGGAGCTAATATAGTAATTCTTCTCCCACTGTTCCATAATCCATTCCTGTTAATTTGTAAGAAAATATCAATTAACTGTTTCATGTTTTATACTCAAAAGAGTATACAAAGAATATACACTTTATTAGGAAAATCTATATTTAAATAGGTGGAAGTACAACAATTCACCTTGTGTAAGAAATAAGGTGACAACTGATAGACTTGGCTTGTAAAATTAGTTCCAGCATCCATAATTAGTGCCCAGAGATTGGAACAAGATGCCACACAATTTATAAGCAGACCGTCAGCCATTCCTCTCTCCACATGCTGTGCCAGCCTTCCATCAGCAACATTGTAATGGTACCTAAACATGGCAAAAACATATTAAAAAAAGCTAACGCAAACATATTCAACAAAGAAAACAAAAATTGCTCTCTGAAGCACTGAACCACCGTTAGCTTCTTAAACTTCAGACAGGTTAAGAGACAGCCCCAAAGACAAAAAGGTACAATTCTAGCTTCAGATTTGACAAACACCAGTCATGCAAATTTCTGCTCTGATTCATCATTGGTTACAATTTCAGGTTAAACTAGACCAGATGATCCATGATTCAAATAGAGGAAGTTAAAGAAATCTAGAAACATTGATTTCTTAAGCTCCAAAATAATGTTAGCGAAGAAAAGTCAAAACAGAAACATATAGATATATGATTTGAAAATAAAAAAAGAAAATAGAAAATCGGTAAAAAGCATTACAGATAACAGAAGTGGTGACTAATTCCTAAAGAGCCAAGTTACAACATTCAGATTCTCTCAGCACATTAAGAAAGCAACATCAGCAGCAACAGATTCATATTCTTTTTCACCAGACTTACATGTTTTCTGACCTCTAAATTGATATCGCGTGCATGTACCAAGAATCAAATAAAAATTTAGTAAGTGGCAGCACCTCTGTTTCATTGGTTGCTTGGCATTGTAAACAGAGATCCACTGTGTAGCAGGAACTCCAACGCGAACCTTCTTCTTCGGTTGCCCATCATCGTCTTCATCAAGATTGAGTCTACCACGCTTCTGACCAACAATGATCTGGCAATGGAGTGCAAGATAAATTATACCTTGCCTCATGAGTTGAGTGACAGAAAGAAGGGGAACTATTGAGCAAAACTTACCTTCTGAGCACCTTCAGTGTTTATAGGCCTTATGGCGGGGTTCGGTCCAATCAAGCCCTCAAATAAAGAAACTAGTTTGGAATAGTTTGGCTCCTCATCAAATTTCATATTCACCACAATCTCAAGAAATTGTTTAAGTGGCGGGGGGCAGAAACCGCACAGCATTTCTGGAGATGTTGCCATCTTCTTCTTGCAAACTAGGAAAGACTTGTTGTCTCCCTTGAATTTTTAGAATATAAGAGATATAAGACCATCAGTTCATTCATCCTAACAAAGATTCCAAAATGATGGCAAATCACCATCCTTTTTGGATGGGTGATTTACCAAAATGTGATGAACGCATGCACGCATTATTAAGAATACCTGATAGCCCTGCCATGGCAATCTGCCTCGGTGAAGGAATATGAGAGTATATGCCAAAGATTCAAGGTCATCTCTCCTGCTGGCAGTTCTCCCCAAGTGAGCATGAACACTGGCATACCGCACGGTTCCCCTATGCAAATAAAACAGAAAAAAATGAATCAAGAATAATTGTAGAGTTTCGTACGGTTCTACATTACAAAATTTATCATTAACTCCCACCTAAACATATCAGGGCGCTGATCATATTCAACATGAAGACCACTGCCACCATCTCTCCACTTTGTTGCTGCAATGATATGCATCCATAAGAAATAGATTCTGAAAGCACAACAAATTACTTCCAAGATCACAACATTGACTCACCTAATCCAAGGTCAACGAGAAATAACTTCTTCTCTTGTGCTGTACCTGGTTGACCAAGTAAAAAGTTCTCCGGCTTCACATCCCCATGCACATAGCTAAAATAGAACAAGGCCATATCGAAAAACACTCAGTGGCTACAAATGGAATGAACAACTGAAAAATCAGAGACAATGAATCACCCAGACAAGCTCTCAAAGTAAATATGATGATAAACATTAGCATACCCTTTTGAGTGCATCTTCTCTAGGATTGACAGAGACTCAACTGCAATACAAGATACCATCTCCGACGTCATCCTACAACACCAAAAAGGAGTCAAGAAAGAGGTAAATGGAGTCCATGCGAAATGTAATGCGAATAGCAGGGAAAAGTTTATGTTTCCACGACCCAACAACAAAAGAGAAAGCTATCCTCAAAGTTCTGTGGAGAATATAAAGTGACGACTGACTAGACATTATCAAAGCTTCAGAGGATGGGAAAAAGAAAAAGAACAACAAGCACCAATTGACTTAAAATCACTTGTGGAAAGCATAGAAGCAAGCACAATGTCAACCACCACACGTGAAAACGATGATATATGCAATACTTACGCCTGTCCAGATGAATTCCACACATCCCAAAGGCTGGGTCCTAGCATATCCATGACCTGAAGTTGCAAAAACATAAGTAAAATTACCAACAAGTTAGAAAAAAGAGGTGAAACAAGATGAGATTACGGATCATACCATCACATAGTACTCGCCTTGCCTTCCTTTATAGTGCACTTTTGGCACTCCGTGACTACCACCAAGAGTGCTTTGAGAAAAGAAAAAATGTGGAATTAGTCAACATCAAGAGGGAAGCAAGAAAAAAATCTAGAACATAATCATTTGACAAGATCCCTAAATTGAAAGAAAAACACAAACAGACTTACTTGTACACTTGCCATTCATATGGCGGGCCATAGTTACAGCCTTTGCTGTTTCTGTGCTCAAATTTCAGAGCAACCTAGAGAGGAGAGGCGAGACAAAAAGAAATGGTGAGAATATATTTGGTTGATATATGGTTCATCTGTCACAGAACAAAAGAAACAGTGGCTAAATTGGTTTTACCTCCATGGCCCCAGGACCTGTTGAGCATGCATTACCACCGTTGACACGACGACCAACAAACACCTGACCAAACCCACCTTTGCCCAATTTTCTTTCTATCTTATACACAGGTGACCCTCCAACTTGGACCTAGCAAAAGCATATAGATGAATGATGAGAACAAATTAAACTAGACACTTTAGAAGAAGAAATAAAAATGTTTGCCAACCTACAAGCCAGCATCCTAGCACACAGCGAGCACAGAGCATCAAACTCCGAGTAAAAGCTTCATATACAAACATAGCACATATTTCATATATTTTTTATATGAAGAAATAATGGAGAATGCAGAACAAACAAAATGGCAGCTCTCTTCCAAATAAAAGCAGCAATGAGCAAAGCCTTGCAGCAACAGTAACCACAAAAAAAACGAAAACCAATCAAAAAGTGCAACAAATTGAGCATAGCACAAGCAGGGTATAAAAGAGAAGCAAGCATAGGAACAAGTTAAATACAGCCAGCCCCCATTTGTTTGTGGAGAAGTAACACATGAAACTAGTGGTTTGACAAATGGAAAGGCAATGACAAAAGCATAACCAGCATAAATGTTACGTACCCTTTCCGGGAAAGGGGCGGTACTCCCTTCCTCCTCCTGGGCGGCAGCCTTATTATTAGCACTCAAGCCTCCACTGTCATCCCCCATTTCGTCTTCGTCTTCGTCTTCTTCCTCGATGGAAACAGGCAACTCCTTGTCCTTCAACCCACTCTCTTCTTCTTCTTCTTCACCGTCGGAAATGACGATCACTTGGTTCCCAGTGACTACTCTCTTCGTCTTGCGCTTGTCCTCCTCCTCTTCTTTCTCCCGCAACCTCTTGGTCTCCAACCGCGTCCTGGGCCTCTTCCCTAGCCTGGGGGCGGGGTTAGGAGTAGTATTCTTCACGCAATCCTTTGGCGGAGGCGGAGCTAGGTTCGGTGCTGCGCGGCCTCTGCGCAAACCACGGCGGAGCTCAGGCATATCTGGAAGCGGGACCCATAAAACACTTCGCTAGGTACCATCATACTCATGCTGCTGCTGCTGCTCTCCTTCTGCTCGTGGTTGAGGTACCTTCCATGCCGTGGAAAAAAAAAATCAAATCCCCTCTACTCTACTTTTTTTTTTCTGTTTAGTTTGGAAATATTAAATTGAGGGTTCAATTGAAGAAGGGAAAAGAGAATCAACTACGGGGTAAAAACCAAGGGTGTGCTGCTGCTGCTGCTCTCTCTCTCTCTCTATGATCTTTCTTCGTTTACTTTCTTTGGGGGAGGACTGGGTTTCGATTGGGGGGGGTTAGGGTTTGGGTTTGGGGGAGACAAAATTCTAATTGTGTGTTTTCAGGAGAGAACGACCAAAAAAAAAAAAGAAAA
>JAKUCV010000345.1:167571-189689 GCA_028386065.3 Turnera subulata | reverse complement strand
GGGGGGGGTCTTCCGTTGTGTGTGCGCCTATATTGAATTGACTTGCCTACGCCTTTGCCTTTGCCTTTGCCTTAGTCGGTGACGGACGGGGATGATGATGGGCCCATGTCAGCCTCTGTGGTGTGGTGTGGTGTGGGGGTCCTTCCTTTTGAATTTTGATCTTCTTTTTTTTTTGGTCAGATTTTATTATTGTGTTAATTATTGGATGAATTGATTTTGATACCCAAAATGGACTCATTCTTCTTTCATCCTCTTTGGATGGATGGTTGGATTTTCTATTTGTTCTTTCTTGTTTAATGCATTTCTGAACGATTGTCCCTCTTCCAAGACTTCTCTTGTGGGTTTTGACTACTTTTGAATCTTCTACTCTATCTACAATCCTCCTCATATTTACTCAATGAGGAGAGGAGAGGTAAGAGAATTTGTTTTCTACTTACTTGGAACGGCACATAATTACAATTGATCAATTTTTTCTATAAAAAAAGAAAATAGTCATGACTAGGTACGTCTTTAATATGAAACAATGAACATCTGGTTACTTTGTTAGCATTAAGATGGTTTTTTTTTGTTTTGGAAAACATTTTTCGTTTTCAAATTCTATTTTTCTACTCATTTTCTATTTTTATATCAAGAAAATATGTTTATTTGACAATATACACAAAGGGACTATTTTAGTCTTAGTCAATTGTTTATTGGGATATATATTATTTTTCCGTGACTTTTTTTTGGTACAGGGGAATCCTAACACTACCCATAAACCCCATCTTATCCCAAACTACCTACAATCTCACTATTGGAATTGAAATCCATGACCTCTTCATAAATACAAAAAGAGATGCCACTACAGGTGTTGCCATTTTTCCGTGACTTTGCCTATTTGCACATATATTGACAATATTATTTTCCGTCATTCTCAAGAAAAGAAAAAACAATATTGTTTTCCGTACCATATGGTTGCTTTCTCGTTATTATGCCGCTTGCTCTTGGATTTATTTCATCCAACCCTACAATGAGGACTCATTGTGGCAGAAACTACACGCCTAATAGTTTAATAAGATTGAAAATTTACAACCTATCTTATGAAATATGAAGTTCGAACTAGGAACTGGCCAGTGCCCCAAATTAATTTGAGCATTTCTTCTTGACTTATAAACATGTGTCTTGGCATTCCATATTACATGCTCCGATTTTACAACATATACAGTCGCATGTCCATGCAACATTCGTCATGGCAATTGAAAAGAACAGCACATAGTCATCTGTTAAGAATGCTGAGGACGGAGGTCAGACAATTCGAAATGATCTTGAAACCGAACATAATCTTTTAGTCCTATCTACCCCTTTTAGGCAACTAGTTTCCTATATAGTCTTGCACTACACTAAAAGTCTAAAACAGTATGAGATCAGTCCAGCAGCTGCAAACCCCCTCCTCCAACATCATACCTGCTGAGGTTCTTACTGAAGAAACAAACAAACCATATTCCCAGGGAGTATTTGATGAATAAAGTAATGCATCCAACAAAAGCAAACTAATCATGAGTGTATTTCTTCTGTACAAGGGAAGCAATCAAGAGGCAGATAAATAAGTAGAATGCCTAACAGTTTACACGTCAAAACACTTAAGATATATCAATCAGACTCTACTCCCTACGAGCAATATGAACATTCTGCTGGTCTCCACTCCTGAAGAAATTTGTGTTTGTCAATTAGGTTATAACATCACAGAATCAGCAAACAATATCTTGTGGTGCATCTTCCACAAAGCTGATACTGAGAATGATGAGTGTGATTAAGGTATCACAGATTCAATATCTTGATCACTCGTTCACTACATGATTCACGCACATGAGGAAATTATATGCAATCTGTTTAAGCTGGGTTTTTGTTCCAAAATACGACAAGGAGTTCTTTACCAGATAGCAGAGCACACAATGTTAGATATGTTACTTCACTTTAGGGATTTGAGAAGTGAGAAAAACTGAAGATAACTTGACCCTATCATTTAGCAAAGCAACGTGAGTAGATTGCATTCCAAGAGAAAAAAAAAAAAAGGCTGAAATACTTGTGCATCAGTCAGGTCCTGATGTGAAACTAAACAGCACCACTCATTCAGTCCTTAATATTCAAATATAAAAGAGATGACAATTCTAGAGGTAAAATTGCAGCATATATCGAATCTCTTTTTGTTATAAGAAATTAAAGAACACTAGTAACTTAAAACGATACGGAATGAAATATACTCGTTGATAATGCAATCCAGAAGTACATAGCAAACGAGTGATTAATTTTGCGAAGGAGGTGCACAAAATTTAGTAGAGCACAGTACTTTCTGGAAATGGGATGCAGCAATCCTGAAGAAAAAGACTGAAAACTTCGAATGGGAAATGAAAAATTCCAAAAGAGCAAGTCACCATTTTCACTAATCATAAAAAAAACAAGGGGGGAAAGGGTTTGAAACCATGAGTTCAAATCTAAATACATAGCGAAAATTAACGAAGAAAACCCAAAATAGGGAAAGAGAAAGGATGAACCCAAATGTCACTAAATCTCAACTACACCGGGATTTGGATTTATCCAAAGCGAAAGCAGGCAATCGCATAACTGCTTCTTCGCTCTCAGTCGGGTCAGACCTCAGAATCTGCCATTAAAAAAAACAGAAAAAGAAGCAAAAATCCGTAAAAGTTATACGATCTAGGGAGGCGAAAAGTAGAAAAAAAATCAAAGATGCAAAACACACAGAGAGAGAAAGAGGGAGTTTTAACTGGGTCTTGGAGTGGGGGCTTGGTGTCATCTTGAGCTGGTCGAAAAGCTGGTTTTAGGGGCTTGGTGGTGATCATATCTCTGCTGCTGTTAACGCTGATGATGGTCGCTGGCGAGGATATCTCTGATGCTTTCATGGCTTTTAGTTGGTCCCTTGCTTGCTTGGCTTTCGCTTTGTTTCGCCAATTCAGAAATGAGTTGGAAAGCGTTCAAAATGCATCTCTGTATGGATGGGTTGTGGGAGTGGGAATTGAAAGGATGGGAAATTTTAACATGGGGGACTCCCCGGGTAATGATAATTTATATAATTGTACTATTTAAATTGTTAAGATAAATTAAAAAAATAAATAAATATAAAAAGTAAGAATTCTTCTAAAAATTTTGTTAACATGATTTGTAACTAATCTATATATCTATATATATAGAGAGAGATAACGTCAAAGATAACGTCAAACCTGGATAAAATCGATAGGGTGGTTTGCTAGATCCACTTTCCTGATTTTCCGGTCCACCGCTATCATTCTAAGATATTCAGAGTACTCGGTAATATGATCGGCAAAACTGTAAAGTTGGATGCTAACGCACAGAACCCAGATCGTGCGTGTTTTGCTAAAGTTGCAGTTAGCATTGATCTCACCAAACCCCTGAAGAACACGATCGTGTTGGATGGGGAACCTATTAGGGTTATGTATGATGGACTGCCCGATATTTGTGTGACCTGTGGAAGGATTGGGCACAGTCTGTTAGTCTGTCCATCCTTGCCGAAAGAGGCAACATCGACTAGCAACCCTCCTCAGTCATCTAGCCAGCCAATCATCTCCAACTCCTTACCGCCGTCCACTGCCAATCTAGTTCAGCACTCTCCACCGCCAAAAAGTGACAATCTCACCTGGATGAACGTCCCAAAGAGGTCCAGAAGGCCCCCCAAACGTTCAGCAGAGGGTGGTCCAGTGGTCACCAGGGGTGCCCCCAGTGGCCCTACTAATCGGTTTGCTGCTTTGGAGGAGGATTCTCCGCCGGGGATGGCGCCATCTGGACCCCATTCAGAGGCCCCAATAAGTCCCGTCCTAGCCCCCTCCATCCCCATTCCTCAGCCCAATAGGAGGATTACCCACCAGCCCACAAAGAACCCCAGTAGAAGGTCCACTCCCTATAAAAAATCTGCTAGCTCTCGTCCTAATTCAGACCCTTCCAGGCCTCCTCTCAAAGACATTACCCCTTCTAATAACCAAATTTCTATATCGGCCCACACTGGTACAGCCCAACCTCGTGCTCTTCAGTCTCCTTCAGCCACTCGCAACATTGAAAATATCATTTCGGCCCCTCAACGTGCTCAACTGGAACCTTCCAAACACTCTGCTATCTCATTACCAGAAACCAGTCACCTTAACCTTATTCCTTCAACACCCAATCCCACGTCCATCCCTGTATCCCACATCTCTCCACTAGGAAAACCACCTGATCTTCATCTGAATTCCGATGCCCGTTTGCCACTCTCAACTTTTAATGGGGAATCTTATGTGGTTTCTGACTCTGTCTCAGTTGGGGATAGTGCTGTTGGGGTATCCAGTCCAGGAAGCACATTCCACGATCAAGCTAGTTCTTTAGCCGGTATGGAAGTGGACCAACCGGTCCCCTCATCTTGCCAAAATAACAGTTACTGAATCTCTTCCCGAGGTATTTTGTCATGATACCTATATTTTCGTGGAACTGCCAGGGAGCTGGCAAGAAAAAATTCACTCGCTCATTTAGAGATTTTTGTGGTGAATATCGACCTGAAGTTGTTGTGATTGTTGAACCAAGACTGAGTGGTCTTAAGGCGGAGAAGGTCATTAGGAAGTTGCGGTTCACGAACTCCCATAGGGTGGAAGCCAGGGGTTTTGCTGGGGGTATTTGGTTATTATGGAACGAGACCCACACTTCTGTAAATATTCTCTTTAGCCATACTCAGTTTATTCATGCTAGGGTTTGGAGTGGTAAAACATCTTTTCTACTCACGGCTGTCTACGCCAGCCCTCAGGACAAATGGCGTAGGTACTTATGGCAAAACTTGGAGTTATTGGCATCCAGCTGCTCGGAACCCTGGCTCTTACCCGGGGATTTCAACGCCATTCTTGCAGGACACGAGAGGAGGGACATGTTTGGGAGACAAGGTCTTGCCAATCAAGCCTTTCGAAATTGTATATCTACCACAGGGTTGGTGGACCTAGGTTTCTCAGGTACGAAATTTACTTGGAAACGGGGTGGTTACCAAGCCCGGCTGGACAGATTCCTCTGCAACGCCTCATGGAGAATAGCCTTTCCAGACGCAACAGTCCAACACCTCCCCTTCACTACGTCGGATCACTGCCCAATATTTTTGAAGAACTCCTCTCCTCCCCCAAGACAAAGTCGCCCTTTTCGATTTCTTTCAGCTTGGTTATCTCACCCCGACTTTGGGAATTTTGTCAAACATGCATGGAACCAGAACCAGAATATCTTAGAGGCTATTGTAAACTTTATACCGCAAGTACAGGATTGGAATAGAAGGGTTTTTGGCAACATTCAAAGGAAAAAGCGGAGGCTCCTAGCGAGACTTGCAGGAATTCAGCGGGTTCTAGATGATCATCCCTCTATTTTCTTATCTAATCTTGACAAGGAGCTTAGGGCAGATTTGGATGCAGTTCTGGTGCAGGAAGAGCTTTTATGGGCACAAAAAGCACGCTATAAATGGGTGCAGGAAGGAGATCGCAATACGGCCTTTTTCCATGCCACAGCCCTCATTCAGAGACAACACAATCGTGTGGAGGCCTTGAAGGATGATAATGGCATCTGGCAATCAAATGAGGAGACCCTGCGTGAGTTGGCCATGTCATATTTCCAAAAACTTTTCTGTGATGATGAACCTTTTGACTTCATATTTCCTATGCCAAAAGCCTTTCCTAGGCTTGATCAAGCTAGATTGGACGGGCTGCTGGAGCCAGTTGGAGATGAGGAGATTAAGAATTGTGTTATGCAAATGGGCTCCTTAAAAGCCCCTGGACCAGATGGTCTCCACCCTCTATTTTTTCAGTCTCAATGGGATCATGTGGGTTCAAGTGTCGTGGATATGGTAAAGAGAATTTTTAGTGACACATGGTGGAGTGACAAGCTGAATCAAACGTTGATTGTACTATTGCCGAAGACAGAAAAACCTGAGAGGATGGTCCAATTCAGACCAATTGGCCTTTGTAATGTCCTCTATAAAGTGGTTACAAAGCTTATTGTTAACCGTCTTAAACCACTCTTGGAGGACCTGGTGGCCCCAGTTCAGTCCAGTTTTGTGCCTGGTCGACAAATAACGGACAACACTATCATAGTGCAAGAAGTTATACATACTATGAGAGGCAAGAAAGGGACCTCTGGTTTCATGGCTATTAAGATAGACTTGGAGAAGGCCTATGACCGGCTTCGTTGGACCTTCATCCGTGACACTTTAGAGTCTGCCTATCTTCCTCCAAGTATAATTTCTCTCATCATGAAATGTGTTACCACTTCCAGCCTACAAATTTGCTGGAATGGTGCTGCATCTAGTCCGTTCAAACCTACGAGGGGCATTCGACAAGGTGACCCAATCTCCCCGTATCTTTTCGTGCTTTGCATGGAGAGATTGGGCCATCTTATCGATCAAGCCGTGAAAAGAAAAGTGTGGAAGCCTATTTCCCTAAGTCAAGCAGGCCCAAAACTCTCACATCTATTTTTTGCAGATGATCTTTTGTTATTTGCAGCTGCTACCCGAGAGCAAGTGGAGGTGATTAATGACTGTCTTAACAATTTCTGTTTATTCTCAGGGCAGAAAATCAGTAAAGACAAGTCTCGAATATGCTTCTCAAATAACTTGAATGGGGAGCAAGCCTCATCCATCAGTACCTGCTTCGGTTTCAAAATTACCAAAGATTTGGGCAAACACTTAGGTGTTCCCGTCTTGCACAAGAGAGTCACTAAGACCACGTTCTCTCATCTTTTAGACAAAGCAAACCAAAGGCTTAGTGGTTGGAAGGCTCAAAGGCTGTCTCTCGCAGGAAGAATTACCCTAACCAAGGCTGTGACCTCTGCATTGCCAATCTATACGATGCAAATATGCTGGCTGCCCCGGGGCGTTTGTGACGCTTTGGATAAACTAAACCGGCAATTTATTTGGGGCTCTACCCCTGAACAGAGGAAGATGCATCTGTTAGCTTGGGATAAAATTTGTGCACCCAAGATTCAAGGTGGCCTTGGAATAAGTAAAATGAGGTCAGTGAACGAAGCCTTAATTATGAAGGTGGCATGGAAGCTAATTTCGAATGGTGAGGCTTTATGGGTGAGAATTTTACGAGGGAAATATCTGAAGGAACAAGCACCCGCTCCAATTGTCATCAAGAGACAGGTGGGGTCTAATTTGTGGCGGGCTGTATGCAAGATTTGGCCGAGGTTTCGTGCCAATATTAACTGGAGCATTGGTGATGGTTGCACAGCAGATTTCTGGGAAGATGTTTGGTTAGATCAAATTCCTTGTCTCAAAGATGTGGTTGATGATCAACATACACCAGTTGTAGGAAGGAAAGTGGCAGAGTTGGTCACAAATGACCTCCAGTGGAATAAGGATATTCTGGATGTCCTTCCTACGGAGGTAGCCCACTGCCTTTGGCAATATCCAATTCCCAACCCAACTAGGGGCTCGGACATTCCCCATTGGTCTCTTACCGCCTCTGGTGACTTCTCCGTGGCTTCAGCCTATGTACTTCTAGAAGGAGGTAATTGGGGCCTGAAGGACAAACTTTGGAGCCTTATCTGGAATTGGAAGGGCCCCATTCGAATATGTTCCTTCTTATGGTTGGTGGCTCATAACCGGCTAACTACCAACAGGTTGAGACTGGACAGACATATTGTAGACTCTAGCCTCTGTCCGAGGTGTCGGATTGATGATGAGACGGTACTTCATGCTATTAGAGATTGTCCTGCCATTAAAGATGTTTGGATTGCTCTTGGTTGTCTTTACCACAACAGACTTTTCTTTTGTATGGGAAGCAGTGAATGGTTGTCATACAACCTAGATATATCTAAGACGAGTGCAGATTGGAATCTTCTTTTCGCAGTTGCTTGTTGGAAATTCTGGCAGTGGAGAAACCAGGTGGTTTTTGAGGAAGATTGCACGCCCTTCATCTACCCGGTTCGCGCCATCAGCCAAACTGCGGTGAGCTTCAAATTTGTGAGATGCTTCTCTGTTACTAATCGGAATCAAACCAAGGGAAGGGGCCCCTGTTTATGGCATTGGGTGCCACCAATTTAGGGTTTCCTTAAGGTGAATATAGCATGCAATTCTATGCAAGATACCTCATATTGTACAGCAGGAGGTGTATGCAGGGATGCTTCAGGAGACTGGGTGGTTGGTTTTACATCTGTGGCAGCAGGTCTGCCAAAATATGGGGCAGAGGTCAGCGCCATTTTGATGGGACTCGAGATGGCAAATAGATTGTGTATCCGTAACCTATGTCTTGAATCAGATGACCATGCTATTGTCAAGTGGCTGTTGGAGGACTTTGAATGGGACTCAGTACTGACTCATCAGGTGGAATGCATTCAGTCATTGTTAGATTCCAATGTTTGTTGGTCCTTGAATTTTGTACATAGAGAAGCAAATTCTATTGCTCACTCTTTGGCGTCTTTAGCTTCTATTTCTTGTATGGGGCTAAATACTTTGTACACTCCACCTGATGCAATTAGTAGTCTGCTGGAAGCAGAGAGGAAAGCTTAGGCCTTTGGCTGTATAGAGTCTGTACTCTGTTTTGAATATGACTATATTATCCCGGTTTCAACCAAAAAGAGAGAGATAACGTCAAAGAAGTGAAACGTAGTGATGACACGTGTTATCTCTTTACGAAAAGAGTGTCACTGTTAACCAAAAGAGAAATGTTGTGGCATTTTCTTATATATAATGATAATACTTCTTTTTAGTATTTAGTAAATATTTTAAAGAAAACTTTTAACATTCCATAAATATTCTTAAAATTAAATAAATCCTTAGAAATCTATAGTATTAAGATTATTGGAGTTCTTTTAGAATCCTTTATAGGTGCAAGTTGGCTGGGGGGGTGTTGAATTAGCTATTTTCGTTTAATCGCCGATTTGGCGTCTCTAATGCCAAATCGACTTTGTATTCAAATCTATGAAATTATGAACACTCTAAAGTATAATTAAGAAGAGGGTTAGAGAGAATGGCACAAGGGACTTATAGTGGTTCGCCACAAAGGACTACCTCCGCTACTCAAGGAGTCCACCTTGAGATTTCTAACCTTCACTAACCTTGGTTTTTAAGGGATCAACCAATAACCTAAAATACAAGGTTTTACCTAGGCTAACCTCTAACCTCTCATACTCACAAAGCTAATCCAAGCTTTGTTCTCAGTTTCCCAGTAAGATATCCCCTATCCTACCCCACTCAATTGGTTTCTTCACAAGTCAAACCAACAAAGCCTATCTCTCACAAGTTTTTTTAAGGTGCAACTTGCAAACCTTCTCTCAAAGCTAATCCTAGCTTTGCTTATCACTAATCAGCACATAAGATACTCATAAGCTTGTCTAAGATATAACTCTCTCTCAAGATATCTTCATGAGTGACTCACTCAAGAGATTTACAAGTAATGCACAAGGAAGGATCTTTGAACACTCTCAAGCTTAGGAGGAGAGTTGCTGCTAATTTCTCACTTCTTTCTCTATTGGCAGCTCTGTTGTGCTTCATGGAGTCATCAGCCTTTTATAGAGACACAATAGGATAGGCCTTTTCCAAGAAATTCAAACCGTTGTGTGTGTGACTCTCAGCAGACAACTATTTTTTTTGACTGAGACGAGAGTGGCAACGTTCAAATCTCCCTGTGATCGCTTTTACGCTTTGGTCTGAATCATGCCATTCATCTGACAGGTCTGCCCATGTTTAGCCAAGTCCTAGGTTGGACCCAAAAATTTGAATCCCTCTTGTAATCCGTTGTAATGCCTTTCATCAGGTTAGTCAGAATACAAAAATGATAAAGTACTGGGTTCTTTTAACTTCTTAGTAGTAGGTTAGCTTGACACAAAGATCAAGGAAAGCCAACTTTCATCAATCTCTTGTCACTGTCTGCTACCTCAAAAATTGGCATCGTTGGCGCCAAATCGTAAATGTATCCGTTTTCCAGAAACTGGTCTACACATGCTTAGCAGACTCCTAAGTTTGATACTCTTAGGTTGGACTGAATCAACATGAGCTGTTATGGAAGCTTTCCAGATCTTTAAACACGTTCCTGCAGATTCAATATAAGCTATGCACTAGGTTTATAGAGTTAGGGAGCATCTTTAACATGTGGTCCCAAAATGCAAGATGATCAGCACATGCTGGACAGACACCTAGGTTTGATGATCTTAAGTTTATCAGTTTTAAATCCATCCGTTGTGAAACCTGCCCAGAACACTAAACAAATATTTTCTGAGTTGAATCAAGCTAGGTTTCAGTTTTGTAGATCATGGGAGCATCTCTAACAATTGTCTCAAAGTTGTAAGATAATCAATATGGTCCATGGTCCATGAAAGTCACATCTCAAGTATTAAACCTAATAAACTAACACACATACCAATCCCACTAACTTCATACTCCCACAATGTCACATGCATGCTAAGTTGAATATACAAATATAAAATTTCAAGTTTTTTAGCATCAAAACATAGCTAAGGCATAAGGAGGATTAAGACATAGGATTAAAACTAAATCAACTACTAATCCATACATAATCAAATACCTCGGTTAGTGTGCTTAATCAAGATTAAGAAAAAATAATTAACACAAGGCACATGCTAATCCGACCTTAGGCCAACATCCTTAACATTAAATACAAACTCTTTGGAATTCTCATAAATGGAGGGATACATATTAGAGGTCACAAATCTTTGTAATCACATCTTGGAAGACAAATAAGATCTGTCTCTCATTCTCTCTAATATTTCTTATTCTTCTTTCATAGTCTATTATTTGTCTATCTTATTCTCATTATCAAGTTCTCAAGATCGTCATCAAGGTAGAATTCACACTCAATTTTGAATTAATAGGTTCATTGTTATTTTGGAAGTGCTTAATGACATAACTAATGATTCATGAGTGCATGTATCTATATATAAAAGTTTACCTTGATGCGATATCATTCCCTTCAAATTTGCGTTAAAATTAAAATTCATCAGCAAAACATACATCCAAACTTTCGATTAGTTGACAATAAAGAAAAATTTTCGCAGAGCAAATTACAACAAAATCAAGGTAGATTTAAATGTTATTTTCTTTCACATTATTTTTGCTTTTAGAATAATATATTAGAATGATATAGATATTTTTTTCTATAAATATTTTTCTTGTATGTCACAACTCAATCAGTGTGTAACACCGAGAGGTGACTAGTAATATTTTAAATCGTTATATCGGAGCGATAACATGTGAGGAATCTTTAAAACTACCTTTAGAAACTAAAAAGTCATGTACTTCGAAAGTGGTTAGCACGCCTGATTTTGGATTCTTTATGCATAATTTGTTTGATTAAACAATTAGCACTTAAAATTCAAATATATCCCCGGTGTTGTAGCTCGACAATTATGAAGGAGATGGGAAGGAATTGCTGATTTAGGGTTAGGATTTCTAAAGTCTTTTCCAGTGTTATCAAACCCAGACCGGCCCGGTCGGTTGAACTGGGGTAACCATGACCCGGAGACAAATCCAGGTTTTTTATCCCTCCGGGTTGTATCTTCTAAAAATCCCCGGGTCATGATGGGTTCTCCGGGTTTTTTGGTTTTATTGATCCGTTTCCGGTTTTTCCTGGGTCAAAAGTAAAAAATTTCAAAATTTTGTCTTCGTCAAACCATGATCAGACCTTTAGTTGGACCTTTACTAAAAAATTTATATATTTTTACTATTAATTCTAATACCGATCAGACCCCGTTGGACCTCGGTTAGACCTCTAAACCCACGACCTGGCCACTAAAACGGGCCAATGGCCGGGCCGGGTTTAATAATCTTGGTCTTTTCATTATTTCTTGGGTTTGGACGGTAATGGGCTACTAACCTGTCAAAAATCATTTGGGAAATTGGGCCTTTTGTTTTGTTTTGGACTTTTATCTATTTTCCTTGAGATTGGAGCCTGATGGGCTTTTGATAGTTATTTATACGATTGGCGGTAAAGCAGCCAATAATTTTTACCATTTTTTGGTGAACCTCATATAAAGAAGATAGATTTCACACACTGTCATATTTTTTGAAAGAACAATTACATCTGATGGTGGGAATTCTTATGATTTTTCTTATACATATATAGGTATTGCTAGTCAAATGGTAAAGATGTATAAGAAGCTGCTAACCATGCCTACACGGATACGATCACAAAAGTTTGGAACAATATCTTGGGCTATTCGAGTAAGATACCCAGCAGCGATCTCACATGTAAATTAAAATTCCCCTTGAAGGCGAATTTGATTAAATTGTAGCAAAACCCCACAACATAGTGCCCCAAGAGCCTAATTCCGCGGAGCTGAGCATAAAAAACTAAAGAAATGAAATTACCATATTTTCATATATATTTCCAATGTAGGTTGGGGAGATATACAACAAAACCAACTCAGATAGAAATAAAGGGGAAGTGTATTTTAGTATTTAACAAGGGATCAACATTAGCTCGTCTTAATTTAATGGTAATATAACCATGTACTAGCTCAAACTGAAATTCAACCAAAAAAAAAAAGAGTAAATGACAAAGAAGAGATGAAAATAACACAACTCGGGTTGAAGATCTTCATCAGTTTTATTCAAAGTTCCACAACAATCTAAAACATTATTTTCTAAGAGAAGACCAACACTTCTAACAAAATCAAGAGCCAGAATTTGTAGCCATGTCTTAGGAATTTCTCGTCAACTTTCACATTAACCAACCTCGTTCCAGCAACTGCACATATGCACCCAACAAAGAGCTGGGAGTATAGTTAGCTAGGTATTGGTCATCAATTCATCCTAAAATATTGTTGCCATTTCAAACTTTTGTATTTTCAAAATTTTTGCTTCTCTTCACTCCTATTGACTCATCTCTGAAGTTAGTATTTTGTTCCACTTCTTGTCTCGAAACAGTATACATTATAAAAAGTTTGAGTTTAACAGAATTAAATAAGGATAATAATAATGAAATAAACAGAATAGTACTAGTAAAAGGGTTGCAATAAGTACATAGCATGAAAGTATATAAAAAAAAAATACGGATGGAGAGGCCAAAAACAGAGAAAAACAACTCATATTTTATTTTGTGCAGGGGCATCCTATGTTGTGCAGGTTTTGAAGTGACTGCTACCATATATCTCTTGCTTAGCTAGATAAAAAAACAAAATAAAAAAAATGAAGAAAATTACTTCAGCCTTTGCTTGTAGTTCTGACCCTGTTCGAAGGCAAGTTTTTCCTTAATGGTTTCAACTAGGAGTAGAACTAGCATTTTTTCCCAAAGTGCCGTTTAGTTATAGAGTTGATGCTGAATTTGTTAGTATACCGGTCATCCCATTCTTCTTCCCCGTCTACAACTTCTTCTCGGTCATCAATTGGTTTTTCAGGGTCTGGATTAGTAGGAGGAGCGGTTCAACTCCACCAGTGCCATCATTTCTTCATCCTCCAAAACACTCCTCACTATTCAACAATCTAGCACAAGTACAAAGGAAAAAAACATTCATGGATTAACAATCAAATGAATTTACTTATATGCTTAATTTTTTTTATCGACATTCCTGACAAGCTTTAATCAAGATTTAGATTGAGCATTAAGAAACAAACCAATAATCAAATTGCCAGGTTATTATTATACAGCAAAGCAAATCCTATAAATGAGAAAGTAAAGGGGAGGGTACCAGGAAAAAATGAACACATTGAGAAGCAGAGGCGGATCCAAGGTGCAAGTAGGGGCTGCCCCCCTTGGGTAACTGAGTGGCTTGTCCTCCCTTTCTCATGTAGATGCTCCTGGGTCGAGTCTCCAGTTGATGACATTGAGGATCTTTGCTTGTGCAAGATCATATTTCTTACACTTGTTCACGAATGTACTCCCTTGTTATCACTAGAAAATCTTAATAAGATAATCACAAACCTAATCCAAAAGAAAAACATCCAAAAAAATGCCCACAATCAACGACAAGAAAACACGAGAGGAATCTTTCGAAGCACCTCTGGAAACCAAGAAGTCAAATACTTCCAAATTAGTCAGTGCACCTGCAAAATTAGTCAAGTACTTCAGATCGTTTAGATTCTATTTCATGGCTTCGTCCCACTATATACAATCTCCTTGGAATGCAAAGTTATAGGATTATGAGAAATTTTATGGTGGGGACTCCCCAAGTTTGATTTTTTGTAGACCCTATTTATGTTAATAAATTATCTTTGATTGTTCGCTCTTTCCATTCTAGGGTTTATTTATTTTTACAATTTACCTTATAAGTTTCCTATTCATCTCCTAAAATTTATATTATTTCTTTATTTATTGTGTATTATTTAGAAAATAAATCTGTACATTCAATATATATACTTATATACTTATATACTTATATAATTTAATTATTCCTAATATAACTGAATTTAAGATTAAGTCTACAACTATTCAAACTTGGGGAATCCCTACCATAAAATTTCTCATAGGATTACAGCTCAATGCCCGTGAAGGAAAGGGGCAGAGGAATTGCTGATTTAGGGTCAGGGTGTATCAGGTCTTTTCAATATTTATAATCAAGATTTAGATTTTTTTTTTCGGAGGATCAAGATTTAGATTGAGCAATAAGAAACAAACCAACAAAATCCCATGTTATTATTACACAATAAAGCAAATCCCATAAACGAGAAGGGAAAAGGGGAATGGATAATATGCTCGAAAAAAATGAACATTAAGAAGGCATAAAGTTAATGGCATTGTTAAAATCCAATAAGAAGAATAAATAAATAAACGAAATATCAAAAATTAGTTTACCGGAACTAAATAGGGACAACAATAATAAAATAACAAGAATTCATGTAAAAAAATTAAACAAAAAGAATAGTATAGGGATGCCAAAGATAAATGCATAGTATGAAAATAAAGACAGAACAAAATGGTGAGGCCAAGAATAGAGAAGAACTGATGTTACATTTTGTATCGTGACTTATGTGGTGCAAGTTTTGAAGTGGTTGCTACGACAAAAATATCTGGACAATTCCATCCTTAATAGTTTCAGCTAAGAGTGAAACTAGCATTTTTTCCCCCCAAAATACCGTTTAGTCAATGAGTTGACATAACTTCAGAATTTACAAGTGAAGGGACAAAGGATCAAGTGGTTTTATGGTGAGAATAAGTATTTTATGCTTCCAATCATAATTTCTAAAAATGGATAATGAAAATACAACCATCCCGGTCATCTCAATCTTCATCCATGTCTGCAACCTCATTTGGATCCTCCTCCATCCTCCATTTGTTCCTCATCAACAACCTTTTCTCCTCTTGTTGCGTCTTCCTAACCCTCCTGAATTGGTTCTTTAGAGTCTGGATTAGTAAGAGTCGGAAATGTCTGTTCAATCAACCCCACTAGTGCCATCATTGCTTCATCTCCAAAACGCTCCTCAAATGCATTACTTATATGCTTAATTTTTTTTCAACATTCGTGGAAAGCTTTAATCAAGATTTGGACTAAGCACTAAGAAACGAACCAACAACCAAAACACCATCTTATTATTACACAACAGAGCAAATACGAAAAGGAAAAAGGGGACGATGGATAATATCCCGAGAAAAATGAACATAATGAGAAGGCATAATGTAATGATATTGTTAAAATTCAATAACAAGAATAAATAAATAAATGAAATGTCAACATTTAGTTTAGTGGAACTTAATAACGACAACAATAATGAAATAATATCAATAAGAAGGATTACAAAGACAAAAAGATAGCATGAAAATGAGGAAACAAACCACAGATAAAGAGGCCAAAAATTAAGAAAAACTCATTACATTTGTACAATGACTTCCTACGTGGTGCACATTTTCATGTGGCTGCTACCACAGAAATATCTTTGGCTTAACTAGACGCATAAAATAAAATCGGAAATTACTTCAACCTTTGATTGTTGTTCTCACCCTTCTCGTAGTCTTAATTGTTTCAACAAGGAGTGGAAATAGCTTTCTTTTTCAAAAGTGCCATTTGGTTAATGACCGGGATGTATATTATAAATATACCTGAGCTGAGTACATGATTAGGGGTCGATAGCTCAATCCGACCCGTATCTTAAGAAAGACAACCGCTCTCTGACCGACCTGTCCACCTACTCATGTATTTTCTAGTTTATCAAGTTTGTCTCTAGTCATGTCATAATTCAAAAGTGCCGTTTAGTCATTGAATTGACATTACTTCTGAATTTAGAAGTGAAGGGAAAAAAGATCAAGTGATGTGAGATTAAGTATTTTGCCACCTCAATGCTTTCAAACAAAATTCCTCATAGTATAGCTGTGAAAGTATAACAATCCTCGTCATCTTAATTTTCTTTCCCCTATGCAACTTCTTTTGGATCCTCCTCCATGTGTTCCCCATCAATAGCTTCTTTACTATCCTCATTGACCTCTTCTCCTTCTGCAACTTCTTCCTGATCCTCATCAGTTGGTTCTTCACAATCTGGATTACCAAGAGCCGAAAATATATGTTCAATTAACTTCACCGGTGCCTTCATTTCTTCATCTCCAAAACGCACGGTCATTTCTACACCAGGCCAACCAGGGCCGAGTAATTTATAGACCTTTCTTTTTCAACAGTTATACGGGACTGTGAAGAGAAACAACGTGGGAGGCCGTTACCTATAAACCATGATTAACCATAATAGGCAAAGGGCGTTTGAGTAATTAAATACGAAGGGCATTTCAACCCGAAACAGCATACCCGCAATGTTAAGGTAGACATGCAAAACTCAAAGGGCAGCTTTCATAGGCTTTTGAGTTTGGGGCTACTAATAACATTCTGAATTACAAGGTCTAGAAAGAAGACCCAAAAGTTCAGGTCTATGTAGCCAACGAGGGTTGGCTTAATTGGTTGAGGTTTAGTCAGCACTCCTATTAGGTTGAGAGTTCGAACCCCACCGACCGTCCCTCTTGGTGGGTAATCTGTAAATACCACTGTAAGCGCTCGTTGAGCCCAGTGGTTTGCCATGGCCCTAGACTAGGGGAGCCTCCCCTCAACCTAAATTTATTTCTGAGACGAGAGAAAATTTGTGCGCGCCTCACGCGCTACAAAAAACAGAATCATGGAGAGAGTATGGAATGGAAAAGGTGAAGGAAATTTAGACCAGAATCATCGGCAAAAGGAAAACGTCAAGTTTCAACCATCATTTTTCGCGAGGCGGACAAGAGATCAAGTGCAGCGAGTGTTAGAGAACAAGAAGGCAGTGAGTATTTTCGTGGAAAACATCCCTAGTAAGTGGACTGCGGTGGATTTGTTTAAGGATTTGTCAAAAATGGGAAGTGTCATTGATGTATTCATACCGGGGAAGATGAGCATGAATGGGAATCGTTTTGGTTTCGTGAAATTTGACTTTGAAGGAAAGGCAGAGTCTATGGCAGAAAAGATCAACAAATCAACAACTATAAATGGCATGCTGATTGCTGGGGTTGCAAAAAGCAGGAAGATTATCACCACAGAAGGAAACCATAGGAACTTTGTGCAGGCTCCGAGGAAAGCGGTCAAGGAATGGAAAGTTGAAGAAGGATGCTCTTTTGCGCAAGTAGTCATTGATCAAAAAGTGCAGGAGACTGAGAAAATTGCAGTGCAGAACAATGAGATGATATCTTTTGAGTTTAATTCACCAGAGGAGTGCCTTAATAGGCTAAAAGCATATGCATTTGGAATGATGAAAAAAGGCATATCAATTTTGAAGGTTCAAAAGGGCTTCACCAGAATTTTTAATGCTCCTATCAAAACCAAAAACCTTGGAGGTCGCTATATGCTATTGGTTTTTTATTCTAAGGAGGCGATGAAAGCGTGCTTGAAGCATAAGGATGCATGGTGCATGGGCATGTTTGATTTGTTAAGGGAATTGAAGCAAGGAGATGGAGCGAGTCATCGAGAGTGCTGGTTGAATGTATATGGTGCTCCACCGGAGGTGTGGTGCGATGAATTCTTCAACCAGATCGCAGTAAGATTTGGCAGCCTAATTGAAACACGCAACAAATTTGAGTCGAGCAACAGTTTAGAGGTGGCTCAAATTCATATCCTTACCACATATCAAACGTCTTTGTCCAGGTCTTTTAATGTCAAGATCAATCAGAAGATCTATGTTATCACTGTGATGGAAACCCCGTTGATGATTGGGGGGGTTATTGATAGCAATTATGTAGGAGGGTCGGGTGGTTGGATACCGACGCCTGAGAAGAGCGATGAGTCGGAGAACAGTCACACAGCAATTAATGAAACTCAGTTGGTGGTATCGGGAAGGCAAACCAAGAATACCGATGATCCGTTTGATATTCTCAATACAATAAAATATCTGGAGAAGGGCAAAGCAATTATTGGTATTGAGCAGCCACAAACTTTTAGAGCTATATCTCAGACGCATGAAAACTGTTCAAATTTGGTGGGACCAGAAAGAGGGGGCCCCAAGAAGAATGTTTACTGCCCTATCAGACAATCGCGAAGTCAGAATCTGTCTACCAACTCTTTGGTGGCGGCGGCGACAGGGAGAATGTCTGGTGGGAATCAGGAAGGCTTATTAGGAAAGAATACTCTTGTAAGGGAGAATTCATTTAATGGGCTGTTGACTAACGAGCTTGGCCCTCAAGGGTGAGCGAGACGCATTCAAATGAGGACAATGAAGGAGCTTTGGGCCTAAAGAGGATTGAAGTAGTTGGGCCGATCCATAAATCGAACACAAGAGATGAATTGGAGGGGATGGGATTATGTCCGTCTGAAACGGCATCGGACTCGGACGAGAGTGTAGAGTTATGCCTTAAATCATTGCAGTCAATGTTTAAGGCTTTACTGGAGAAGTCTGAAACCAAAAAACAAAAATGTTTACGAAAAAGAAAGAAGGTGAAAAAGATGAAGAAGATCATTCCAGGAGGAGAGGTGAGATCGCTTCAACCTGGGGAGAGTTCCACTCAGGATGAAGACTTTGAAGTTGGAAACAGGCACAACCATCAAGTAGAAAAGCCAGCTTTTTCTTTAAAATCTATCGAAGCTCAGGAAATAGTGGCAATAGGGGAACAGATGGGATTGGAGATACATGGGGATAGGGATGAAGCTACAAAGGCTATGGAGGCACTGATTGAGAAAGAAGGGGTGGATTGGGTGGAATCAAGAGCCGAATTGTGATTGATAGTACTGGTTAGTGTTTCGTGTCTCCTTCCTTTGTTATGGTTAGTATGTTTTCCTGGAACATTAGGGGCCTTGGGTCCACTCAAAAATGGAGGAATGTGAAGGAGTTGATGCGTAAGGTGCAGGCGAGAATTGTTCTTTTATGTGAAACTAGATGCTCTGGATGGAATCATGGTGACTTTAATATGCTATGGGATGGAGACATTTTTGATTTTATCAGTGTAGATGCAGAGGGTCAATCAGGTGGCCTTGTTTTGTTATAGGAAACTAGCTTCTTTAATGTTAGTAGAAGGGACTCTGGTCGAGGATGGATTATGGCGGAAGGGCAAGTAATGGGGAACCAGAACATAGGGGTTTGTGGTGTTTATGGACCAAATTCTGTGGAGGAAAGAATAGAATTATGGGAGCTGTTGGTAACAAAACTGAATGGATCATCATTACCGTGGGTAGTAATTGGAGATTTTAACGAAGTTTTGGAGGCGAAAGAGAGGTTAAGTGGCAGAATCGATAAGAGGGGGTCTCGTGCTTTTGCAAACTTTATATCTGCAGCAGAATTGTGCGAAATCGAATTACAAGGTAGAAACTTCACATGGGGGAATGCAAGGGCGGCCAGCAAAATTGATCGGGCTTTTTGTGACCCCAACTGGTTCTTCCTCTTCCTATCTATAAAACTATGCATTGAAGCGAAGGAGGGATCAGATCATCGTCCGATTATTTTTGGCTCAAGACCAGGTGTGATGGGGTGTGCGACCTTTCAAGTTCCTAAACTGCTGGCTGGATCACCCGGGTTTTGATGAGATTTTGAAGTCAATGTGAGAGAAGGCAAGTGAACTACATCCGGGAAGATTCAAACTTTTGAAGAAATTGGGGGCGGTCAAACAAGCTTTAAAAGTTTGGAATAAGGAGAGCTTTGGCAGAATCGATAAGGGCATCAAAGATTTGAAACAGCAGTTCGAATCTTTGGATTGGATAACAGAAAGGAGAAGACTGAGTGAAGAGGAAGCAAATCAATTGAGGGCTCTGAAATCTGATCTGGCTACGTGGCAAAAACAACAAGAGAGTTTGTGGAAACAAAAATCTAAAGTTCAATGGCTGAAACTTGGAGACAAGAACACAAAATTTTTTCATGCTAGTGCTTGTAATAGAGGTCGGCGAAACTCAATCAGACAGATTAAGATGGGGGATCAAATCCTTGAGGAGCCTACGGATGTCAAGAGAGCGGCTGTGGAGTACTTCGGGAAGATGTTTAAAGCCAGACCGAAATCATGTTTTACATGGGTGGAGATTCCTATTAGTAGTATTTCGGTGGAACAAGCAATTTGGTTGGAAAGACCCTTTGAAAAAGAGGAGATAAAAGCAGCTATTTGGGACTGTGATGGGAATAAAGCCCCGGGCCCAGATGGGTTCAACTTCAATTTCTATAAACGGGCCTGGGCTTTTATGAGTGAAGATATCATGGATATGGTCCACGAATTCCACAAGCAGGGGAAGTTACCGAAGGGAGTTAATCGTGGGTTGTTATGTCTCATCCCCAAGAAATCAGAAGCTATATGTTTTAGTGAATTCAGACCGATTTGTCTTATACATGGACTTTACAAGATCATAGCCAAGGCTTTAGCAAAGAGATTAAAAACAGTTATGCAGGGGTTGATCTCTGACAATCAGCACGCTTTTGTGGAAGGAAGACAGATTCTTGATTGTGTCTTATCAGCATCTGAAGTGGTTCATCGATTGAAAAAAGACAAGTGTAAAGCTCTTTTATGGAAAATTGATTTCAAAAAGGCTTATGATACTGTGTCATGGGAATTTCTCATGGATCTGTTAGGGGTAATGGGTTTTGGAGAACAATGGAAAAAATGGATATGGGGCTGTATTAGTCTTCCAGAAATGGCTATCTTGTTGAATGGGTGCCCTACAGAAGAATTCATGGCTTTTAGGGGATTAAAATAAGGAGATCCATTATTCCCTTTTCTCTTCAATCTAGTAGCTGAGGGTCTTGCTTGCCTAGTCAATCAATCGATTCGAAAAGGTTTGATTAAAGGAGTGACTGTGAATAATGTTGAAGTATCCTTATTACAATTTGCCGATGACACATTGTTATTTTGCCCGGGAGAAGAGTCATCCTTGCTGAATTTAAAGAGATGCTTACGTTGCTTTGAATCTCTATCTGGGCTTAGCATCAATTTTCACAAAAGCAGTCTGATTGGGGTTAACTTGTCCAATCAAAGAACAAATGAATTGGCAGGATTATTGAAGCGCCCCGACCCGAATTTACCGTACACAGTAAACACGAGCTGGAACTGTGACAACCCAACCCAACATGACTCAGCATACAGTGTAATCAACAAATATCCGGGCTCAACAGCCCATAATAAAGTCAACAATAAAATCTAACCCGGCCCAATGGCCCAACATTATTAAAAACATGCACAGCGGAAGACTTTAAACTCACTAACACTGTATGCACAGATGCAACCTATGGATCCAAGCCCGTCCAAGGGAAACGTCACAGCCTGTCTGGAATGCATCAACCTGTACAATGAATAACTCATCCTACAGGATGAAAGCCCGCAGGTGAGGGGTGAGTCCGAAGTGCTCACGACAATGGAAAGACAATCAATATGGACACTAAAAATTACTCAAGTCCAAAAACAATCAAAAACCGACCAAAAGACTCAACAAAATCCAATTTTATCTTTCCGGGCCCCGTCACGGATAAACTAGTGGTCAAACCTGGTTATCAACACATTCCGGGTGCCAGACCAAATCCAGGGATCGACATCCCAAAAATATGAACCCAGGGATAGACATCCCAAAAATAACAAACCGGGATAGACATCCCAAGCATAGACATGCTTATCAAGTAACCCAGATCATGGCCACCACAAACAGTCTCTAACCATCCGGTCGTACCTCTACTTACCACGTGACAATTATATCATCATTAAAAACCAAACTCAGGGATCGACATCCCTAACCAAAATACCAAGGATCGACATCCT